>JABXWE010040677.1:0-19430 GCA_014611495.1 Limonius californicus | reverse complement strand
CTCTCGCGGCCAAGTTGGAGAACTAAATGTGCAAAATATACAAAAATGACATGTGATTATTTAAACAATACACCTTTTTTTTAAACTGGTTATTATTGATTTATATCAAGTACAGCATTTTACACATGTCTGCTTATTTTCTTTTCTAAATGTATCGTAGACATGAAGATACATCGTCCTCTACGTTCTTGCTTTTATTTAAATAAATAAT
This sequence comes from Limonius californicus, assembly GCA_014611495.1. Taxonomy (NCBI): domain Eukaryota; kingdom Metazoa; phylum Arthropoda; class Insecta; order Coleoptera; family Elateridae; genus Limonius; species Limonius californicus. The sequence continues at coordinate 19,219 of JABXWE010040677.1, read as the reverse complement.
TTTTTCGTCGTCTTGTTTTGGATTCAGCGGGCTAGGGAATAGTATTATTAATGTTAATCCAAAAAATCAAAAGGCTATCTTTAGATCTAGATACCAAAGAATGCAAAAACAATAAAAATAACACGATTGCGGTCTACTTTTTACGTAATACATTTTTTTTAAATAATGAAGCATATTCAGCGGGGTAGACATTAAAAATACGCGTAATTTGATGTATGATACATATTATAAAAAAAAATGAATTACACCCAAAAAATGAAAAAATAACCAATTTTGGCCGGGAGGATCAGCCTTAAGATAGCGTCATCGATTTCATAGCTAAGTTTACAAAAAATCCCTTTCCTTATATGTGTCCTGCCCGCTACCACTTATTGGTTACTGAAGTGATGTGATCCATGGAAAAGGTTGCCGACCCCTGATCTAGAGAACTGGTTGACTTGGGTGATGCCTAAATTGGGAAACTGCTGCGAAGTTAGTACGATGGGGTCGCCTATTATGCCTCAAGTGCGTTTGCACTTGTTTACCCGTTCAGAATTAAAAATCCAGTGGATTTTCTTCTTCAAACATCTACTTAACACATCAGCTGTTAAGTTCTGTAATGATTATGATAATAAACTACCCAATAATAATAGGTTTTGATATAAGAGGAGGAAGTCCCGCATTATGCTTTTATAAACACCTTCAGTACTCCTCCCCAATGGATCAGAAGAGTCCAGATCTTTGAGCTTGACTCCTATTGGATCATTTCTTCCAAAGATAGCTACTTATTTGGATATACCAAATAATTTTAATATCCGGAAGGAAGGCATAGGAAAGCGAAATGTGAGAAATTACATATGATGTTATTGTATTTAGCATTGTCAGACTACAAATAGCGATTAATTTCAACAACTGTTTAAGAGCTTCTATTCTTGTCTTAAACTAATTTAATTTGGAATACAAATTTTTGGTAGTTTATGACAGCAAGCTTTCCTCAATCTTTGATAATAATTTTCAATTGCTGTATACGGTTTTAATTTCTAATACAAACTTATTCCCGTAAAGATCACATTTGAAAAATTGATGTAGTCGGAAACGTTTAAAGATTTAGATCAATTTAAGTGTCCAAGGATTCTTCCAGAAAACTTGCCTTTCAACATAACCGAACTTGTTTCATACAACCAGTGCATGTAAAACATCAATCACTTAATGCAATAAAATTGCATGAATATTCTCAGTGTTTCAAGGAAATAAAGTTTATGTGATCCTTATTATTAGCGAGTAACAGGAAAAGCGCAAATGAACCGGAAAATTGAGATTCTGTATACGCGTAGGTAGTCTTGTTTATTAATTCTAACGATATCTAACTAATAATGAAAGTAGGGAAGTGTTTGCAATTTACTGGACAAATAAAGGCAAAATATATTATATTTTCCGGCTTTTAATGTTGCATCTGTATTATAAAAACAAAAGTATATTTATCGGAAACTTCAAATAACTGCCGCAAAGATAATTTTGAAGGGCAAATGGTTTTCAACCAGTATTTCTTTGAAAATATTTATGATTTAAGTATATTAGCTGCAGGCATTTTGCGCAGTGCAGTGCTTCTATAAATTGACCATTTTATTTGAAATGGCAGACATTTTATGAAACCGTGTCGTTATTAGAGCATTTTATTAAGAGTTGTTAAAATACTAAACCTTGAATTTGAGTCAACACATTTTATTGACATTGCAGTTTAGCAGTTGTTGTTTAAATATTATTCTATTAAATGATAATCTTTTTAATAGGGACATACCTTTTAATTAAATTCATATTGGTTATTTTATAGGAAACGTTTTAATAAACAAATAGATTTCCCAAACAATTCATAATAAAGTTCCTTGTGATTTTGAACATGACATTTAGGGGAACCTAGGGAGGGTTGATACACTTAACACAAAGAATGTTGTAAAATCAAGTGAACACGAGTTGGAAAGCAACCAAGTGCGTGGTTCAATATTTCAAGGTATTGACTTAATATTTTCTTATTATAAACAATATTGGTTCGTATACTTTCTAAAAAAATGAATTAGATATATTTATTGTAAAGTGTATCAATCCTCCCATATTAGGGGTGGTTTGATACAGTATATGGGAGGTTTGATACTAAAAAAAATAAACACATTTAGGTAAGTGACAATTTTAATTTTTTGTCATAAATTCAATATACATTGTCAAATTTATCAAAATTGACATCAAATGACAATTTTCTATTTGTTCGGGCTGTTCCCCCAATATAGCGAGGTGACGGCAACTTGATCACATCTTCGAGAAGAACCGTTGATATATCAGGTACATCAGGAAATACGAAATTGTATCCTGGTTTCTTGCGTCTCATAAAACTTGTAGAGAATTCTTGACCTTCATTATATATTTCGAGAACTTGTCCAACATAATACCTTATTGTTTTATCAGTTTTAAAGTGAACCAGTATATGGTCGTTTTTATTAATGACACTGTTCACAAAATTTTCTTCTTCTAATTCATTTTCTATTTGTTGCTCGATATCTGTAAATTCAGATGAGCCTGATGAAGTGAAGGAAGCGTCATCAACTTCAGAGTCTTCTTCTTCTTTCGTTTTGGGTCGTTTTGTTTTTTCTTTTTCTTTGTTGCCTAAATTTAAATTCCGTTTTACTTTGTCTTTTGTACTTTTTTTCACTTCACTGTTCATAGAATTTTCTTTTACTTCTTCCATATTGGGAGTATCTGTCAATATTTTTGTTGTAACAGGTTTTCTTCCTCCTTTTGGTTTTTTTCTGGGTCCTGCTTTTGCAAATGGTCTTACCTCGGCTGGTGTTTTTGCTACACCTGATCCCGAAGCAAGTCCTGAAGGTCCAGCTCTAGGCTCAATTGAAGGATCAATAACAGGTTCTGGTGTTTGTTCACGTGCTACTTCCGGTCGATCAGTTACAGATGAACTGAGAAAATCATGCTCTGAGAAAATGTGGGAATTAAAAGGGTATATTCCTGCTTTTGCAAAACCTTTTATTATATTTGAAGGGGTGAAAGCTTTTGGATATGCTTGTCCTACAAGAGCAGCTAGATCTTTCAAAGCAATAGCTTGTCCTGGGTGATTCACCATGAAGTCATCACATGCCTGGTTGAAAAAAGTCTTAAATGGGCCATAGGTAGAAATATCTAATGGCTGCAGTCTATGGCTGGTATGTGGTGGTATTGTCAGAAGTACAATACCATTAGATTTGCAAATATTCAGACCCTTTGATGAGATATGGCTGTTGTGGTTATCTAATATAAGCAGCACTTTACAATCATTGCTGCATTTTACGAACTTGATGAAATGGGTTAAATATATCTCAAAATTATCCACCGTCATCCAACCACTAGGGTGGGTAACGGCTTTAGAACCCGGAGGGGCACCTTGCGTCATGTAGTCATGTTCTCTTACACGTGGAAAAATAAAAAATGGCGGTATAGAATTTCCTGTAGCATTAACCGTACAACAAACTGTCACCGTTTGTCCTCGTTCGGCAAATTTAACTTTTGAAACTTGTTTCTGGCCTTTTTGGGAAATTATTTTACTGGGCTTATGTCTGTCTGTACCCCAGTTTCATCGCAGTTGTATATTGCTTCAGGACCAAAATTATCACGCTCCAAAACCGTACGCAATAGTTTGTAAAATTCTCCCACAGTATGTTGATTGAAAGCAGTTCCACGAGCAAGACCCCACTAGTCTTTATATCATCACCATGTTGCTTATATTTTAGGACATATCTGAGCAAAGTCATTTTGTCTATATTGTACTTTTTTGCAGTTGTACGAAGTTTACAACCATTTTCGACAATTTCTGTGACTGCTATTTTCATTGTTTCTGCAGACGCTGGACTCCTATCTGTCTTCTTTTTCCACTTGAATGGCATCCTACAAATACAATACGCACCGTATAGAAACAGTTATTCGTTCTGGGAGGAGTGATACATGTATCACGCCTCCCGGTTCAAAATGTATCATTCCTCCCAGCATGTGAATTTTTACAAAAATGCGCTTGTATGAAAACATAACCTAATTTTTAAAGACTCAAATTTATATAAAAACATAGCCAAGTAAACACATTATCAGATGCAGATAGCATAAGCTTGAAAATATTGTTAAAATCTTAGTAAAATTCCTTGCACTTACCTTTGAAAAATATGCAAAACTTTTTTCAACAACGTAAATAGTACTATTATCAGAGCAGCAAACACTCAACTGCCACACAAATTATTTCAACAAGTACAGCACTATCAAAGGAACATATGGCATAGGTTGCTCGCCTCTATTCGAATAATTGGCGCCAAGTTTGAACAAGTATCAATCCTCCCATAGTATCAACCCTCCCTAGGTTCCCCTACTACAAATATTTAGAAGTTATCGAAGCATATATATATATATATATATATATAAGTTGTTACAGTTATGTGTTAGCTTAGAACTGAAAATATTTACTTCTGAATGAATCACATAACACCTTCAGGGATTGTAATTTCCCTGTGAGTTTCTTAGTCTTTCCCACCTGGTAAAAGTAGACGTTCGAATTGCTTGATAAATCTGTAAAGATTCTTTCGTCTTTCGAAATGTTTAATAAAGCGTACAAGCTGCCGTAATGGGCCTAGATATTACATTTGGAATTTTTGTTTCATATTTGAAGGAATACTAATATTTACTCTAAATGCAGAATTATTTTTGACGAAAATTTATGTTAATAAACCTGCACTGATTATTTACATCTTTCAAAATGTTTCATAAACAGTACCAGCTGCCATAGGGCGTCTAGATATCACTGCATTGGAATTTTTTTTCTGTATTTGAAGAAATAATATTAAATCTAAATACAGAAATATTTATGACGACAATTAATGTTGATAAACCAGTGCTGATTTTTCACGTCCTTCAAAATTTTAATAAACAGTACAAGCTTCCTTAAGGCGTCTAGATATCACTGCATTGGAATTTTTGTTCCATATTTGCAGAAATACTAATATTTACTCTAAATGGAGAAGTATTTATGACGACAATTGATGATGATAAGTCTGTAGTGATTCTTTACGTCTTTCAAAACGTTTCATTAACAGTACAAGCTGCCTTAAGGCGTCTATACAGGGTGATTCAGGAGGAATCTGCCAAACTTTAACAGTATGTTCCTCCAACGATTTTAAACAAAAAAAGGTATATGAACATAGGGCCGATTCGAAAAAATAAAGAAGTTCTAGCCTACTAATGAAAAATTCATAGATGTAGAAAATAACCGTTTTTACTTAAAACATAATAACAATTCTAGTGCGATAACTTTATTAAAACTACATTAACTGTTCAAAATGGCCACCTTCGTTTTCAATGCACCGTTGAGCTCGTCGTACTAGAGAATTAGTCGCATTTCGCAGTATTTGAGGTCTATCCCGGATGTAAGCGGCAGCATTAAAAATTCTTTGAATGAGTTCTTCCCGATTGTTAATTCTTTCCGCATAGACCAGCTGCTTTAAATGCCCCCAGAGGTAATAATCTAGTGGATTTAGGTCTGGGGACCGTGCTGGCCACGCATGTGGACTTCCTCGACCAATCCAACGATCACGGTAGTTGGCATTGAGATAATCCAATACATAATGGTGGTAATGAGAAAGAGCTCCATCTAATTGCATAAACATTCTGGCTCGAATTAATAATGGAACGTCTTCTAAAAGTAGAGGTAGCTCATATTCTAAAAACTCACGATAAATAACTCCTGTGAGGCGTCCATCGAAAACGTAGGGTCCTATTAGATGGTCCCCAATCATTCCACACCACACATTTGCTGAAAACCTCTGCTGAAAGTGGCTCTCGACAGTTGCACGAGGATTCTCACGAGCCCATACATGGGAATTTCTGGTATTATTGATCCCATTACGAGTGAAAATAGCTTCGTCGGTAAATAATGTGTTTCCACAAAGGTCCGGGTTTGCAGTGATCCAATGGCAAAAATTTAACCTTTGATTAAAATCTTGCGGTTGAAGGTGCTGCACTTTTAATAGGTGGTAAGGATACAACTTGTCAGCATGTAATGTTCTCCATACCGTTGCCTGCGACACTCCAACACGTGTCGATACTCTTCGTGTACTTAGTTGAGGACTGCGTTCAATCATTTGACTTATGTTATTTTGAACTTGTCGAAAAGGTTCTCGTTCCGTTTTTAATGCAAAGGATCCAGTTTCTCGCAGTCGCCTATGCGTATCGATGAAAACTTGACGATTTGGAACAGGATTACGGTTTGGAAAACGTCGGCGGTATTCCTCCACAGCAGCTCGGGCATTACCATTACAAAAGCCGTAGATGAAATGCATATCGGCATATTCTTCGTTGGAAAACCGAACTGGCATTATTAATTATAAACTACACACGTGTGCACACGCGTAAGACTTACTAGGTGACAGATAATTCACGTTGTTTACTAAACAAAAACGCACACAAATTATGCCATAGCCGACTAGATAAACTGCGCGGAGGATATTTATAACAGCTATGCAATTTCTTTTGCTAGGCTAGAACTTCTTTATTTTTTCGAATCGGCCCTATGTTCATATACCTTTTTTTTGTTTAAAATCGTTGGAGGAACATACTGTTAAAGTTTGGCAGATTCCTCCTGAATCACCCTGTATATCACTGCATTGGCATTTGTAGTTACTTAAAGAAATACTAATACTTGCTCTACACAGAGAAGTATTTATGACGACAATTGATGTTGATAAACGTGTATTATTCTTTATGTCTTTCAAAATGTTTCATAAACAGTACAAGCTGCCCTAAGGCGTTTAGATATAACTGCATTGGAATTTGTATTCGATATTTGCAGAAATACTAATATTTACTCTAAATGGAGAAGTATTTATGACGGCAAGTGATGTTGATAAACCTGTACTGATTCCTTACGTCTTTCAAAATGTTTCATAAACAGTACAAGCCGCCCTAAGGCGTCTAGATATCACTACATTGGAATTTTTGTTCCATATTTAAATAAATACTAATATTTACTCTACAAGGAGAAGTATTTATGTCGACAATTGATGTTGATAAACCTGTACTGATTCCTTACGTCTTTCAAAATGTTTCATAAACAGTACAAGCCGCCTTAAGGCGTCTAGATATCACTGCATTGGAATTTTTGTTCCATATTTGACTAAATACTAATATTTACTCTACATGCAGAAGTATTTTTGACGACAATTGGTGTTGATAAACCTGTACTGATTCTTTATGTCTTTCAACGTGGTTCATAAACACTACAAGCTGCTTTAAGGCATCTACGTATCAGTGCATTGGAATATGTATTCGGTATTTGAAGAAATACTAATATTTGCGCTAAATGGAGAAGTAGTTATGACAACAATTGATGTTCATAAACCTGTACTGATTCTATATGTCTTTCAAAGTGTTTCATAAATAGTACACGCTGCCATAAGGCGTCTAGATATTACTGCATTGTAATTTTTGTTCTATATTTGAAAAAATATTAATATTTAATCTAACTAAACAAGTATCTACGACGACAATTCATGTGGATATGATTGTTAATGGTATTATTAAGAAAATAATTATGTCTACGATGTAAATGAAAGAAGTTACACAGACCCTTGCTAGGTTTTATAGAAATTAAAAAAGTATATATTTTAGGAAAATCTATTTCAGTTACTAAATATTTTAGAATATTTAGATTTTCACATGTTTTAACCGTATGCTTATGTAATGGATAGGCCGAACATGATGTAGATTGGTATCTGAAGGTTCAAAGTGTAGACTCGCATAATGAACGCGGGCACGCCGTACAATATTGTTCTGAAATCCATGTCGTACACTTGCTCGTGCCGCATTTTTAAAAGCCTTGTTCTGCCAATCAAAAAACATATAATAGCTTGCAAATTAGTATACAGGGTGTATCAACATAGACGCCCGCGAGATTTAATTCAGGGAACTAAAACAAATTGAAAATTAGAAATGGAAGCTTTTCCGATTGTCCTTCTTTATTGCGATATTGATAAAAAACTTAAATAATAAGTTTCATCGCACGGTCGCTTCAATTAGTTGTGTAACATAATCCATTCTTATGAATCGTTCTGTCATATTGATATTTTGATATTGATTTTTTAGATGGTTGTTGCATAGCGTAAACAATTATCCACATTTCGTTGATATTATTCTGTGGAGTGATGAATCCACATTTACTGCGATGGGTATCATAAATCCTTATAACCTGCATGAATGAAAGGATGAAATCTCTCACGTAATACGCAAAAGATCTTAACAAAGGCGATAGGCAACAAACATTTGGGCTGGGGTATTAAATAATAACGTAACTGGGCCACACATTCTACCTAACCGAATTATTTCAGCTATCTATCTTCAGTTTTTAAATGACAATTTATCACTACTATTGCTTGATAAAGTTCATTAGCGATTAGATTAACTTGGACCTATACCATGGCCTCCTAGATCACCGCATCTGAATCCCTTCGATTTTTTTCTGGGCCATTTGAAGGAAAACGCATACCGCGAACCTGAAGATGTCGTAGCTCGTACACGCACTGATATGGCGTTAATAAACAAAAATATGCTACAGAGAGTTCGTACTTTTATGATTATGATAAATCGTGCGAATGTTTGCTCTGAAGTAGAAAACAACCTATTTGAACACATTTTGTGACAACAGATGTGGACAATATGTTTTTTGCTAATTTTATTCGTTATTAAAAAAGTTTAAATTAAATATGTCGACGTAATCTCGATTACAATAGTGTCGTTCCATTATAAATAGGAAAAGCAGGGGTAAATGAAAATAATGATATTTATAAATATAATAGATTGATTCATAAATTGTTAACATCGCCATAACCACCTAAATGAATTATGTACACAACTAATTAGAGTGACGGTGCGATAAAACTTATTAGTTACTTTTTTACCAATAACTCGATAGAGAGAAAAACGGGAAAAATACTTTATTAAATAGCACCCTGAATCAAATCCCAATAGCACGAGCGTCAACGTTGACACACCCTGTATAGAAATACTTTCGTACTAACAGATATTTCGTTAAGAATGTGTAGTCTACAGTTTGAACTAAATTAAAAATTCAACCGTTTTCATATTACTTCGGGGTTGAACGTTGAAAATCAAAGTGCTCAAGTTTCCTTGTTTGTCTTCCCATTCCGATGTTCCAAGCTGAAAGCTTTTCCCTCCGTTTGGGGTAGGCTTCAAAGTTCCTTTGCTATTTTCTTCTGAAACTTTGGACTAGTAAAAGGATAAATCGCACAGGTAGATTCCGGATACCAATCTTTAGAAGTTGCGGAAAGATGTTCTCGTGGGATTTCCTTAATTCATGTTTTTATACCTAAGATTATGGTGTTCAGTCTAAATTTTGATTAAGAGGGTTACGGAAAACATAACGAAAAACATTATGAATGTTTCTGATTATAACTGACATATTGCAACCATCCCTCGTTTTTAATGTTATGGAAAATTCTTGTTTTCCTGAAACGTATGTGTCGTGGAAAGTTACAGTGAAATCATGTGTCACTTGTCCGGTTACAAAGCAAACACAAGAGGCTGAAAATTTTCAATTAAATTAACTTTCTAGAGAAGTTGTAGGCAGTCAAGATGTTGCCGGGTTAAGGACCCGCCGGCATCATTTATTCCAATTAGAAAGAACAAATTAGGCATAGCTATACTTCAGCAAAAATTTAAATTACAAATCTTTAATTAAAGCGAATTAAGATACTCAAATATGATGAATTGGCGGACTACACACAAAGCGTAGACTACGGGCTGTCTGTTTTATAGATAGAATTAATGAGCTTAAGCTTAGCATCATCGCGCGATCCTTTCCAGTTCCAAACAGAAACGTACAGTCTTATGCAATCCTAACATTTAGCCAAACATATTTTAAGAAATGACTTCCTATCTGTATGTTGATGTGTTTGTACAAATTGTTAGTTATGTTGTAAAAGCCACCTTAAACAAACACCGTCACAAATTAACGCAGTCATTCATCAAAATTAGGCCAACAGTTCCTGTTTGCTCGTTAATTTGAATGAATTGCAGAAATGAACTTGAAAAAAAAGAATTTTATTATCATAGTTACAGATAGTCAAATAGGTTGTCGTAGGTTTGAAACTAGTTTTTATTCCTTTAAAGCTTTCTTGCTTTAGGTTTCTTTGGCAAATATAAAACGTTTTTCCTTTGTAAACTAGATCTCAAAAGCTTTAACAATTGCTCCGTTCAAAGCAAATTTCAATCTATTTACTTTCGTTTTGGTAGCAGAATAATGCAAAGGAGATAGACCTGATCAATAAGGTCAATGCTCTAACAGTTCATAACCGAACCTCAATTTCTGCAGGACCGGCTGAAATTTGTGAGCAGGAGCATTGTCCTGCAAAACAAATACCTTCATCTTCTTCTTTTGCCTTATTGAGTCCATTTCTGAACATAGGCCTTTTTCATGGTATTCCATCCATTTCGATCCTGGGCGGCTCTTATCCAGTGTAGGCCAGCCGTCCTCTTAACATCGTCGATCCATCTTGCTTGCGATCTTCCCCTTCCTCTGTGTCCCAGGTATGGCCTCCACTGTAAGATGATGTTGTTCCATCTTTTATCTTTCTTGCGTGCCACATGTCCAGCATAGCTCCATTGTAGCTCGGATATTTCCTATGCTATGTCTCACTTTCGTAATTGTTCGTATCCACTTATTGGTTTATCGATCTTTTGCCTTTCCATAGCTCTTTGTGTGAAACGTAACTTTTCCATACTTAATTTTGTGATGGTCCAAGTTTGTGCTCCATATGAGAGCACCAGTAGGACACATTAGTTAAATAATGTAGATCTTAGGTTAATTGGGATTTTCTTGTTTTTGAGTACGTGTGTGAGGTTACCACAAGCTGCCCACCCTAGCCTTCTCCTTCTTAGTATTTCATTCATTTGATTTTCCTTGCTTATCATGATTTCATTTCCTAAATAGATAACAAATATATGCAATCATAATTTCCTATTTTTCGATACATAATTTCCTAGTTATATTTGTGTGATCTACTAATAATTTCTGATCTACCATAATTTGCATTATCCGTATCGCAACGAACTCAACGATAGTTCTCGTCAGCCCTCAACAAACCGTTCTAATTGGCTCTTCACCAAAAACCGGTTAAAGGTAGAGTTTGCAGAAAGCGATCACAGGGAGAAAATCTTGATTATCACAATGTAGGGGGTAAATCATAATAGGTGGGCGTCACCCTTCTAAGACACACCTAAAGGAAGATCCTCAGAAAAGTGCCAAGGACCGACAGCTTACAGGGAGTCGAACATACCTTCCTTCTTACCTCAGTATTTCGCACAAAATACGTACCAAACAAAAAATACATAACAATAACAAGTCATAAATTAGTAACCAATGGGTGTATTATATACCTTAAATGAAAGATTCGTACGGTTACATGCTAAACACATTCGACGCGGACCAGAATCAGGCCAGCTAAAAGTTATATATAAAAGAAAGGCCTCGAGACGTTCGAATCCGTTGCTCGAGCCGCCACTCACTACGACTTTTATTGTAAATTGGAGAAAAAATGAACTGCATAGTCAATATTAGTTCTAAAAACAAGTTAAATTAATTATTAAATTACTAAACAATTATTGACAACAGAAGGTTGTTTTATTTCATGAATTTAAAACTACTTCTATTTCTCATAGATAATCACTGCTTACAATCTCCACTAATAACTGACAATATAAATACTTTTAACTTATTTCTACGACAGGGTAGAGGAAGCCAAAAATGTTAATTTTCGCTTGATCGGCGCCCCAAGGAGGCGAGGCGAGAAAAAGACTGGGTTGACATTACACAACCGAAACAACGCGACCAAGGTATTGCGTTACATTACGCAATAAGAAAATTGCGTTACATTATGCAAGTACAAATGCCGACGAACAGGTTGTTTTGAACACCAAAAACAATATACTACGGCACAAAGTTTTGCTGGAACGGTAAACCTTCACGGAAACGTTAAAAAAGGTAACGGAATTAATTTTGTTCGTTAAAACGATAAGAGAAGCCTCACGGCATTCTGCACTGATTGATTGATTGATTTGAAAGAGCGAGATCTAGGACGCGGTTTTCCAAGCATCTCTAAGCACTACAGCCATCATTGCCTTATTGTACACCCTAACTAAGAATTTTTCCTATCTGGGGTAATTCCAACTCCAGGAGTGATTTTTAACGTGTCACATATCGCAGTGGCACAGGACCTACGGCTTTACTTCTTATCCGACGAAGGCGCATTTTCAGATTTTTCCCCTCTAGAAAAATCTTGCCAACCTCAGCCAGGTTCGAACCCCCGTCCCTCGGATCTAATGGCAAACGCGCTAACCACTAGACCACCGAGGCCGGCCATGCTGCACTACTTTAAAGTTTTTTGTTTATATTAGATCCGGCTCTATAATTGAGTTTTATTGCTAGAAAATGGTACGAAAACTAAATTACAGGAGCAATTTTAACTCTACCCTACTTTCGTGAAGCAAACAACGACTGTACTGCTCAAGCGACTAATCAAGACTCCTTTGTCTAAGCGGAAAAACATGCCAGCCAGAATTGGTTTCCAAAAAACAGACTTGCCATAAAACTCAGGACAGAATTTCTGAAAATTCTGCGAAGAGTGCTTTCTGCCCGCCTCGGGAATTCTAGCGCACAACCGCCAATAAAGACACACCAAGCAATGATAACTTTCGGGCTAACCTAAAGTGGCTTAAGATGAGTTATTTAGGAATTATAGTAATGAAATGGATCCCCCAAAAATTGTAATTGAAAGGCGCAAAATCTAGACAAACCTCAAATTCTGGCCCTTAGAATTATATTCAAGCTTTATATGATACAATCGAAAATACCTTACAATAAGATAACAAAAACGCCCTCCCGATTTTGATCAGGAAAAAACACCTTATTAATGACGGAGAATGTTAGAAACATGTCCATATTGTATGTTGAAAGCTTTTCTTATCTCATTTTAACCAATTCCGCTATGGGATAGAACCATATTGTGAACAGCGTTGAGGATATCCGGAGAAATTTGTCTTCCTGGAAAGGGTTTGACGTCCATTTCGAATAATGTACCTCAATCAACTTCGATGGAATCTGTAAGACATATTCCCCGGAAGGTGAATTTGTCATCATATTGGTGTGCCATCCTCCAAATAGAGGTGTTTGACAATGACTCAGTATTAAAGACTCAATAGCGTGCTTTCACACAGACGCAATATTGAAATGAGTTTTTTTAAGTCGATGTAACCTAGCCAATATAAACCTAAAACATTAATAATCATTACTAAAACAACAAATATTGTTTAGATTGAAGGTTAATCAGATATAATTTTACCATGGCACTTTTGGTGTAATTAACTGAAACTTACTGGGCAAGGGAAGCTTTTTGTGAAAGTAAATGCAACATTTTAAAATCATTAATACGATAACTTATGATCTGTTTTAGAATATTTCAAAAAATATCAGAGAAGATCAACATACAAATGAATTTGCTAATCACTTTAAAGTACCTTTTTAGTCTGTAGCAGATAATTATCAGTAATAATAAGATCTATTCGTGATTCTCACTCAGACCCATTAAACCAATTGTACATTTTATCGTTTGATGAAGTTTTCCTAAAATATTCCAAATCTTTCAGTAATGATTGGAATTTGATACTATAAAGCAGGGGTGGCCAGATACACTACCTTTGGCCACATTTCAGGAAGTGATATTTGAGAGAGCCATTTATTTATCTTTGATAACAAAACAAACAACCAGAAACTCCCCCAGAAGATCCCCCCCGGTCTCGTAGATGCCACCGATCGAATTGTTCCTATCCGCCTATAGGTATCCCCCGGTCAGCCTATTCCGGTTTCTCTACAGCAGATAGTCCCTCAAATGAAATCCTGGAGCCGCTACTGCTAAGGTGTGTACGTACTGACATGAAACGTCTGAAAACGGGTTCCTGAACATAATATCCTAAAACCAAAGAGTATGCGCTGAGACTAATCTCCATTTTTGGTACCTTGTATTGTTGTGAGTCTTTGCATTGAACACTTAAATTTACTAAAAGTTAACATCGGTCTGTGTCAACTGATCAGTATTTAGCTAAGTTTGTGCGAACTACCCTTTGTGAGAAGAAATGAAATAAAACGATTCCGTTTGGCATTGAGCAGTTTTAGTTTGCCATATTCGTACATAAATTTTATTTGCATAAGACCCGTAACACTCGCCTGCGAGAATCGCGCTATGGCCACTCCTGCTATAAAGGTCTTGGAATTTCCTTAGCTTCAAAGAACCCACCTCCAAAACCCGAATTTGGGGTTGGCTACCCTTTTATGTTTTAATGTGTTTTCTGCTACGCATTCTAGGGAGTGTTCCCTTGGTTATAATAGTTGAGTTAGGGCCACAGCAACCTCGGTTTCTAAAAATTGGCGTAAGCAGCGCATATGGGAATGCCCATTAGGAGTGCTTTTGATACCATTTTATTCGGAAATTTGCCTGCAGAATACTTCTGTACTACGCTTGAGATTTTAGTTTCTTCTAGTATTGTGTAATTAATTGTGCGTTTTTTTCAAATTTAATTTTATATTATTATTATTATTTTCTAAGGAACCGTGGAGTTGTCAAATGCAACCCCACGATTGCCATTCCACCCAGCAACCCTGGCTCGGCACATTTCGTGCTATTCACGAGTCTAACATGCCCCACCCTTGGAAAACTCGATGGCCCAGACACCACAAATAGCCTGGGAAAGTGCAATGCTCAGGATTCGAACTGGGAGACTTTGGTAGAATAACTCCGAATCCAAGCGCTACGGCCACTGCTCTATCGCGGTCCCCAAATTTATGTTATAAGTGGTTATATGTATGAGGGCAATTTAACGTGTAAGACACTGCGAGGGGTGTCATAGAGTAAATTCGCTATTGTTTCAAGACCGTTAGTGTATTTGCGTTGAGATCTTCGTAATGACTGGCATGCCTTCGGCGTAGTATTAATAGAACTGCTATGAAGAAGAAAACTTCCTCTCGTTCACGTTCTGACATAATTAAAAAAAAACGAGCTTCCTTATTTTGCTCTATTAGTAGTTTTTAATAACAAACAAATAAAACTGATCTGTTGTACAGTAGAAAAAGAGCTTGTAGATGTTAAATGTTTTCTTCTCTTGTAATAACAACAAATCTGTAATTTTATTGCAAAGGCACCTGAGGAACGAACAATCTCTTTGACTGGATCCAAAATAGACGGTCTATCGGTATGGTATTTGTAACTGAATGAAGTGAAAAACATAAAGTATAAGAAATGACAACAAAAATTGCCAAAATTGGTGCAAAAATACGGTAAAATTTACCTATGTTTATGATATATTCAGGGTTTAGTGCGTTAAACTGTAAAATGCCAAAATATTTCTACATATATAGAGTGAGCCGCAAGCGGACCATCTTCTGGGTATTATTTTTAAATAGAACACCCTGTATATTTTACGGTTTTGAATTCATCCTAAAATTGTCTTTCTGAAGATGTCCTGATTTTTTAAATTTTGGATGAGGCGTTGTTGAGTTTATCTTAAAAAATGTGGAAATTCTGGTCGGCACAAGGTTTAACAAATTAATTCGGTGCGACAGTATTACCATTAATTAAGAATATATATTTCATAATTATGTAGCCAAGTGATGTATTAAAACAACACTATCACCAAAAATTTATTTTATTATACATGGTCTGTACCAGTGCAAATTTAATTTATTTCGAAGAACTTTTACGCTATTTTTCAAACGGAACACTTTGTATATTATTATATTTTTAAATTGGTACGTCAATTCTTCACAAGTTTTATGTATATTATCCTGTACCTAAAATGGGTATCTCCAGAGTTATTTTTACTTTTTCAAACCGTTAAATTATTATATATTTTATCCAACACACACGTATAAAAGCGATATAACTATGGTGATTTCGAACAAGTAATGTGGCTTATAACCCACTATTGATTATAATTCTAACTCACTAGTGAGTTAAAGTCTAACTCACTATTATTTATTGAAGACAATGGTTGCTAAGCTTTTTTGTTTGTTGCTAATGTAAATTTATTTACTTTTTTAAGTGTCAAAATAATTTAATTAAACTGTCAAATTTTCAAATTGAAATTCTTAATGAGCAGCTATGGTAGGACTGAACGATTTATTGCTCTGTGGATAATTGTGTATTTTTTTATATATATATTTCTTTTGGGGAGTTGTTCTTTCTTTTTGTTTTCTTTTTCTTTCTTTTCTTTTCTTCTCTTTTTGCAAGCCAACGGTGATATATTGTTTTATTTTAGTTCTTTTAACAGAAGACTGTAATTAGGCAATGCCTGTTTTGTTCTGGTAAATAAATATATAAATAAACAATGGACTGTAAATGTTTGGAGATTTAATGTGGGTGATTTTGTAATTAAGCCACGACGGTGCTCCAGCACATTTCGCACTAGTAACTCGACAGTTTCTAAATCAGGAATTCTGGAAAAGATCTAGGTCTTGGAAGTTCCATCAACTTGTCACCTAGATCGCCCAATTTGACGATAATGCATTTTTTTTCGTATGGGAACATATAACAGGTATTTGTGTAACAACGGAAAAAATGCTGTATTTCTTCTCGGGGCTGCCGTTTGTTTTACGAACTGAAGGTGAAGGAAATAAAGTATCCAAAGGAAGAAGGAATATTTTCTTCCTGAGACAGTAACTAGGGCGCGGATTGCAAACAAACTAAATTGTCTGAAAAGTTTTCAAAAAATCTTACTTTACGCAGGTTTAGATTTTTAATTCGAGCAGTGATCGAAAGCAGTGATGAAGACATGCCTGAAGACATGGAGGAAATGGCAAGAAACGTTTCTCCAAATTTTCTTCTATAAAAAATTTGTTGGGGGGCAGAATAGCTATTGTATTTATTATATTTGAAAGAGCGAGATCTACGACGGGGTTTTCCAAGAATCTCTAAGCCCTGCAGCGATCACTGGCTTATTATACATCGAACTAAGCATTTTGCCTATTTGTGCAATAAGTAAGGAAAAGTAATATTTTTCCGTACTAGGTGTGAAAACACAGCGGGTATTAAAGAAAAGTATTTTTCCTACGCGTTGCACACAAGATTTATTTTCTTCTGCCGTTTGATGAAGGTATTTTTAAAATTTTGAATTTAATATTTTTTGTTATCTGTAATTTTGACGTATTGGAAAATCTAGGGAATCTCAGGTATAGTATCCTGGATACTAATTTTCCTTTTTTATAAATAATGCTTCAAATGTTATTAAGCGTATATGCCAGTGAAGAAAACATTAAGATAATTTAATTAAGAATGTCTGATATATCTGAATCTTCGGATATAGAAGAATCAGCAGCGTTAGCTCTACTTTCTCAAAGAAATTTCCTGAAGTTATATTTTCAAAATGTAAAAATATTACTGTTAATATTTACAATACATAAAGTTTCTTGTTGCAATAATAATTGATTTATATTTTCTTACTACTACGGAAAAATACAACTTTTCTTAACTTATACCAATATAGAAACCAAAGACTTTTTCATGCGGCAGTAAAAACAATTTCTCCTCCCTTAGAAATAGAAAATCCCTTGGGAAGAAATTGCCACTTTTATCTTTTAGTTTGGCGGAACCAAATCCAACTTTTCGTTTTGGTTTTGGAAAATACATATCGTGTACCAGATCCCTGCAACTACTGCGGAAGATATGCGACAATGCATAATAGATGCTTTTGTTACAATTTCCGTTGAGTCGTTGCGGGCAATAAATGTCTTTTTTCAAAAAGACTGAACATGTGTGTTGAATAAAACGGAGGCCATATTGAACATGTGTTATAAATAAATACTTCCTACTACCATGTCAGTAAGTTGTCATTATTGATAATGCTTGTAAGCACGTAAGTAAGTCATTATGTTCACGAAACGTAATATTTTATTATTCGCTACTGATGTAGGATTTCAATTTTTCATAAGCGCATCAACTCCAGAAATAAACATTTCCGCAGAGGCATCAGCATTTCATTAACAAATTAGCTTGAACATGAAGATGGGCCAACAGTAGGGCTCAATAAGGCTTGCCAAAGATTTGAATTCTGGTTGGTGTTGGTAAAAAATTGGTCAGTAACTTCCATTTTATTTTGAAGAGACTCCGTTACGTAACTTTCTGCTACTTTTGTAGACTTCCAGCCACCATGTGCTTTTAGACCAAGGATGTCGGTTCCTGTATTGGCTAGTAACGTCGCAGAAGATCTTATAACAGACTGCCCAGCACTCATAGCACTATATAGAAGGATTTTCTAAATTAAGAAATTTTAAGTTGTCAGTTAGGGTTTTTGCAAGGATATTCTTGCCCACTACTTCATCGGCACATTTTCCTAAATGATATCTCATAAAGGAACGTCGATGCTGCGTATTTTTGGGTGTAATATTATTATACTTTTTAAATATTTCGAGATATTGGATATCTTCTGTTCTTTCTCTTTCAATTATAGTAAAACTACATTGAAGGTTTCTTTGAATTTGGCATTTTAATCAGGATCACAGAATTTTTATCGGCGACATCATCTACTGTCATTTTATGTCGTTCATCTTTACGACATCTATTCTGATTATTGTAACAACCTTAAAAATGTACTTAATATTTTAAATACCTTCATCTTTAAGTAAGCCTGATCAGGTGCCTCCGTAAGAAATCTATCAATTTTCTTCCTTGGTAAAAACATTCAATTTCTTCGGCACGCATCGCAATATCAATGTTGTTGTGGATAGAAATCATTGCCTTCAGTATTGAGTATTTCCATCACATACTAGGCGGAGACTTCAAAACTCCGCCTCCCATTAAAAAGTACGTAAAAAGAGGCTGGTTACGATTTTTATGTTACACCAATCTTCGAAAGCACAGTAGATGAACTCGTACCTTTTCTTAGATTTTTCAGGTATCAACTCCAATGCAGAATCTGTAATTTGTGCTGAAACCTCGTCATGAGAAACATCCATATTTTAGTCGAAACGCAACGAAATTTTCTCAAATTCACGTGAAAATCTTTCTTGTTTATATCATGAGATCCTAAAAAAGCTGATCCCCAGCGGGCTGTGGAATGAAAAGTCACGTCTTTTCTAGACTAAAGGAATGATTATAATGTCAGTTTCAGG
>JABXWE010040673.1:0-22268 GCA_014611495.1 Limonius californicus | reverse complement strand
GTTAAGTATTCAGTCAGCCTTAGACCTTCGCTGATCTCCGGTCGCTCGATCTCGTCCACGTGGACCGTAATTACGTTAAGTGCTGCAGGGGCGGCTCTTGGTTTTTTTCGAGGGGTTTCCGTTGTGTGAATTTCGTCTCGCTGTTTTACCAAGGAGTATAAACAGACCACCGGCTACTGCCGGATTTAAAGAAAAAACACTGGATTCAACCCCGGTAAAGGCAATACTTTGTGAATTGGCCGATCGCCTTTCGGCGGATTAATTTGGAAGGCCAGCGCCTGCCCCTTTGCTGTTACTGTCGTTCAAAGTATTTGCCTGCATCTGGAAATCGCCCGAAATTGTGCCTGACTCGCTACTCTGTCAAGGTAATAATCTAGTTTTCTGTGATGTGAAATTAAGAACCTTTTTTTTCGTGCCCGCTTGCAAAATTTAAGTGTTTGAACCTCTTTTTGTGATAAATAAGAAGCGGCTGTGGATATGTGCTCGCGCTGAGCAGATAGAAGAGCAGACTAAAAAAGATCGACCTGGAAGAGAAGCTATAGAGCCAGGACAAGGAAACCCATCAGGAAGTAACGCTAAGATCATCAAGCTAGTGAGTGACAAAATAAGCAGTGGTAATACCGACCAGGGCTCCGTTTCTCGAGAGGACAGGGTAGTGCGTAATAGCGTTGCTGCACCACGTAACGTGCCGGCGGTGAAAGAAACGACAAACGATAAGACAGGGGCAGCAGGCAATAAGACGCCAGATCGGCCGGCGGGGCAACCGGGTACAAACTCTTACGAGGGCTCAAAAAAGCCATTCAGGGTGGTCAATAGAATCCAGGGGCAGGTTGCAGCAGAAGGTAGAGACACCGCGACAAAACCTCGTAGGTCGGTGGGGCTACCCATCAAGTATAGTCCTTAACTAATTAAGATATGTAAATTACGCGTAACCTATGTAATGCTTGATTGAGGTTTTATGTATGTGCAGAGTATTATTACTCCATGTATTATGTGAATTGTTGATGTACTATGTTAGGACCTATTCCTCATATGTATTGTAATCTAAAAAGGGAGGAATTGTGGTGTACTAACATTATCAGGTTGAATTTCCCGCCACATGTTCTCGCGGGCTATTTCCGGGTGACGCGCAATGTGACGCCAAGTAAGGAAGACTATTCTACGGTACGCATGGCTTGAGCGTTTACCTTGTATTTTAAAATGATAATAAACCGCATACCAACCAGCTATTATTATTCATTTCCATCAACGACCACCTCAATACATAAAAGACATGGAGGATCGATTTGGAGATTTTAGGGAAATTGAAGAATGCAGTTGTCACTCAACCTTTGACAACTGGAATTGTGGGATTAGCAATCAGATCTTTTTTATACTGGTAGAATCGAAAACGGGGAGGTCGTTGTAAAATTACTACTTTCCTCTTTCCTACGAATTTTTGAAAAAGCTCCTAAACTGACGGGTGACCCCCAAATGTTTTGATCTCTGTAGATACTATCTTCTCAATGCAGCCCTTTAAAGTTGGGCAGCCCTCTTCCAATGTCAAAGTATATTATTTACAGCTACTTGAACCTTGTACTGAAATCTGGGTCTACAGGCGAGTTATTACTAAATCGATGGTGTACCAAAAGGTTAAAAATATACATTTATCTAAGGTTTGTGCAGAAGATTAAAAAGTTTCTAGTGATTAACGTGGATGAGTGTTTTTTATTAAGACAGTTGAATTTGTAAGTTGTTTTCTTAGAGTGATTTAGTCGGCAATTGTTTAACTGTCCCACAAAAGTCCCCTGATGTAATTGCACAATGCATAAGGATGTGTAATTAATTTAATTGTATAAATACATCATTTTGATTTCTGTAAGATCTTCCCTTTTAATAGGACTTGATTACTTTTCAGGTGTTAATATGACGAATTCCTTTAACTTTACCTTATGAGTAAATTGTGATACTTTTGATTTTTAGTAACAATTCACCAAATCATAGTTTCCATGGACCACGCAGCTCACTACACAACAAAAAAATACTCACATTTAATGCATAGCAAGCATTCATGTAAATCACTTTTATAAACACAAATCCTTGTAATAACTTTGTTTGCCCTCCCGCAATCATATGATGTTTTCAAATAAAAAGCAATATGAGCCTTAGAGCTTACAAAGGTTTGTTTACATTACAAGTTGGTGTATTACATCAGTTAGTAGGTGTTAAATTATTTATATTTATACTAATATTACTGTAAATATGTGGAGTTTTTATGGTAGAGTCGATTGTGGCAGCAAAGGAGTACAAGATATTTGAAATTATCAGTATCGTATATGCAATGTATTAGATTTTATCAAGGAATATATAAGGTAGATGCTCTTTGATTTTACTTACAAAAGAGAAGTAAAGGATGTTTTACAATTAAGACAATAGAAAATTTAACAAATAAGCGTGAATTTATTATTAGTAGTTGTTTATCCTTGAGCATTATTAAAAGAAAATTTTAAAAGGAGACCAGCTACACTTACGGATTGAAGTAATCCAGATTGTCTTTATGAGATATAACTAGCATAAAAATTCTGCAAAAAGAAAAGTTCTAAAGCATTAGGACCGAGGGCGGAAAGAAATATGAAAATGTTAAGGGTAAATAATTTTACTTTCCTGTTATTTATCATTAGTTTTGTATTTTAGAATAGTACTAGGAACTACTACATCTGCATATAACTTCAGCAAAGAAGTTGCAAATTAATTTACTAGAAGAGGAAATAATGGATGACACAGGTGTAAATAATAATGGTTGTAGTAAGGACATCTAAACTCTATTTGTTGAGCATTGAGCTAGAACGTAAACAAACGCTCGACAGGTGCCTTGATTTACCAGGTGTGTATTTACGTAATATTCCTTGCGTTTCTAAATTAAAGTTCGCGCCGTCAGAATTCTTTTTTAGAAGAATTAGTGGTTCTGAATAGAACCATTTTTTCAGTAGATGTGTTTTATGGACTTGGAGATGTAAATCAAATAAACATATTAATTTTATAAAATAGACCCATTTACGAAAGATTAGAAAAATGTTATAGGTACATTATTTGTAGGTGTTTTATTTACAAAATTAATTAAATTTAATATTAATGAGTCAACAAGCAAAACTTACCGGCATTTACCAAAGTTTCATCGGTATAAAAAATTACTCGACCTGCTTCCCGATATTTTCGGATAGTTTAAGAATTTTGACGCGATAATATCCTTTCTATCCATTAACATGGATTGACGGCAGCGAGTTGAATATTTAAAATTTAATTTTTTTAATATTCCATATAAAGTCGACCTCTTAAAATTCGGCAATTGGTCATCATTGTTAACGACCGTCAAAATTTTATTTACGGTGGTTGGTATTTCGTTCCAAAAAAATAAACAAATTCGTGAACCTACACAGAAATTTACCAAGCTCAGAAATGCAAGTTTAGGAATAAGTTTCGCATATTGTACAGAAAAATTTCAATTTGTTCAAAAACAGCACGTATTTTTCTACGAATTGCAAAGAGAACAGCATCATCAATTTCATCTAAAAGTTTTTTTCTAGCTCCGGGAGATTTTCGAGAAGATAAAGTTTTAGTATGCCGAAACGCCTTCAAAATTCTTTTTACTCTTGCAACACTAACACCCACTGTTTTAGCAACAAATTGTATAATGTCAGTCAGTAAAATCTCAGAATTTTCTTCTAACGTCGAATTATATAATTTTACTATTAATTGTTTTTTATTGAAAGCAGTAGGACGCACTCTACGATTGCACGTTTCTGGAACAACTTGCTCCATTTTAGGAAAATAAGCACCAGGGACTATACAAACGCTCCGAAAACCGATAAGCACTGCTCAAAAAGCACACAAACTTAACCCGGTAATCACGAGTGCAAAGTAAAGTTTTTGAGCGTCAATTACTCCTTAAGCAATGAGGCATTAGCGTTAACTAGCATAGACCAATCACAGCGCGCGCTCAGGTGAGTCAAACACGTGCGTTTGTTGACGTTCTAGCTCAATGCTCATCAAATAGAGTTTAAACCAATTTAACAATATTTCACATATCACAGTTGTTTGTTAATATTAGTGCAATAAATGGTTAAAAAATACTTAATACTATTGTAATATTTTAACATTGTACCAGTTATCATTCTGTTTTTAAATAATAGCAGATTTAAAATGTTTTGTTGCAATGCAGTTATCTGAAAGCAATCAAATTATTTAACTGCCATGAAATTGTACTTAAAAGAGTCCATTTTAAGGTTCTTTCATTTCATTTTGGAGTTAGTTCTATGGATGTCTCAATTTATATTAAACCAATGACAGATGGTATGTTCCAATAATTTAAGAAATTGATATTTTTGCCAAGTAGAAATTAACTTTGTAAAATAGTGTTTCGTGACAAGGGGTATAGATGCAAAACGCGACATATCACATAGAGGTCGAAATTGTGATAATTACAGCATTGGATTTATCGCTTCAATAAGCAACATTTATGCTTATTTTCAAATGCAAACTGACCCAAAATAGTATGCTTTTAATAGTTTAAAAATTGTGGTGAGATGCAAAATGCGACATTTATCCTATGGTTACAAGTGCAAAATGCGACATGCGCATTGTAGCCAATAGGATCGCGGGATTGATGTCACCAGACCTTGCTCACATAATGGTGGGTAGTTATTGCCAGATCATAGTGCTGCGGTTTATAAAAGTGTTTTTATCAAATTTTGAGCTGTTTTGTGTAAAATAAAAAATGGGAAGTGCGGTCATTGGCGGCAGTATAGTTCCAGATAAGCCAAATCGATCAAGGAAAAGACAAAGGCACCCAGAGAATTGGAAGAGGGTGAAAAACAAAGTTGCAAGGTAGGTGTGTTAGCTTGTAAATGAAACGATCTAAATTTCTAAAATTACGAAAAAATAATTACAGATATTCACCAAAGGGTTTGCCACAATTTCCACATTGTGGACGTAAGGAAAGCCCTATCAACCGTACCAGTGCTGTTCTCATCTGACAATGAATGATATCAAGAATTTTCATAAGCTTTTTTATTCGAATAAAACTAAAACTGCACAAGATGCTGTTATAATTCCGTTTTGCAATAGTGTACTTCCGAAAAGAAATAGATCGAATGAAAATGCAGTGGAAAATAAAATTCACAGTATTTCTATCAGCTACACAATGGCAACTATTGAAGGAGTTAAAATTCCAGTTTGTAGGGGTGCATTTTTGGGTGTGTTAGATATAAAAAAAGACAGAGTTTTAAGGGTAGTAAAGAAGTTTGAGGAAGCTGGGAATCTTCCCAAAGAACTTCGAGGCGGAGACAGAGTAATAAATCAGAATGACAGCAAAAAAGAAAACATGAAAATATTTATTGAGACGCTTCGGTGCACAGAAAGCCATTACTGTCGTAGTGATGCACCCCAGAGGGTATACTTACCATGTGACTTAAACATCATGAAACTATGGAAAATCTATAATAACCAAGTTGAAAAACATTTGCAGGTTCGACAATGTTACTTCAGAAACTATTTCAACCGCCACTACAATGTAGGTTTCGGTACTCCCCAAAGTGATTTGTGCTCAAAATGTCTACAGTTCTAAGAAAAAATAAAACGATCCACCGATGCTACTACCAAAAAATCGCTAGTAACAAATCATAGACTGCACAAATTGCAGGCTAAGAGTTTCTATGATCTTTTAAAAGAGGATAAACCTCAGATTGCCAGTCCTCCTTCGATTGTGAGAAAAATTTGCAGTTACCAAAATTGCCAGATCAACAGGCACATTTTTCAATGTAAGTAAACTTCTACAATTTTGCTGTAGTGGCCGGAAATTCGAAAACAAAGCTATCTAAAGACAATGTTTCCTGTTTTGTGTGGCCCCAAGCAGAAAAACCAAAAACTTCCAATGATCGCATCTGCAATACATTACACATTGGTGAACTTTGAAATTAATCCTGAGATCTTTACTGTTTGTCTATTTTGTGACGGATGTGAAGGCCAACATAAAAACTCTACCGTTATGGGGATGTTATGTTATTGGTTTACTATTTCCGCACCTCCCCATATTAAACAAGTAGAAGTTATTTTTCCTTTCGTCGGTCATTCTTACCCCCAGATCGAGTCTTTGGCAACATCGAGAAAGAAGTAAGAAAAACAAGGGAAGTGCTAAACCCTAACTCTTACATAAGCATAATAGAATCACGAGCAAAAGTGTTGAGAATTGGCACTGACTATGAATTTCTACACTGGAAATCCGAAGTAAAGAAGGTCCTAAAAGTTACAACTAATTGCTATTTCAAATTTAATCCTGCTAAAAGATTTGTATTTACAAAACGCAATACAGGATCGGTTTTACTTCGTGAGGAGTCGGTATACAGCAGTGATTTGGGACATGCACAAGGAGTTTATAAGAAAGGAAAGAAGATTGAATCAATGAAGCCAAAAGAACTGAAAATAGTTACTGCATTGAAAAAGGCCAAAATTAAAAGCATTAATAACTTACTAACAGTTCATTACGGGGCTGATTGGAAAGAACTTCCTGACCTTCAATACTTTCGTGAGCTTTTTGAACGTAATGCTACTCTTAATACTGGCATTCCTGAAATTTCTGATGAAGAAGTAGATGAAGAATTTACCATTTAGTTTTTCGTTTGTGATCTGATGAAAAAGAAGTTCAAAATAACCATGGTTTTTGTTGTAGGTTTCTCGTTAATACTGTTTTCTTTTGGTTGTAGAAAACACATTAGTTCTATAATAAATATTTTTTGACTATACAGTTAATTGCTCTTTATTTCCGACAAAACTGCATTATTTTACCGTTGTTAAAATATTTTACAAATCCGCCATTTAGATGCAAAGTCCAACATATCCAACAGTCAAATGCAAAATGCGACAACTGAAAATGTTTTTTTTAAGTTTTCGATAGTATTTTGATATTTAAGTTAATAATATGTTTACTAAAGTGTTTCCAAATAAAAAGGTTAATTGCATAAAACAAATATCAAGTATACAACGATGAAAATAACGCTGTAAAAGTTTTTTTGAGGTTTTCTCAAAACTCATTAACATGGACATGTCACGTTTTGCATCTATACCCCTCAATCTAGATTATAAAAGATCGAGTGTTATTCATATTATTAGTTCAACAACACCCATGGCCGTCTCAGGGAAGCTTTTTTAACACACTGTATACATTTCTAGGCTATCTAAGTTTTAAATGTCCATTTGCTTAGTCTAATACCTGCATGAGCAACCGTAACACTGGAAGAATATATTCTGGAGAAAAATTTAGTTCATCTTGCAGTGCAATACGGTCAATTGTATCAATAAATAGATTTTAACCTTAGATCTTGTAATGTGACATGCTAAAAATCACTACTGGAGTTGGAATTACTCCAGATAGGCAAAATTCTTAGTTAGGGTGTACAATAAGCCAATGATGGCTGCAGTGCTTGGAAAACCACATCCTAGATCTCGCTTTTTCAAATACAATACAATACAATACATCTTGCAGCCACATTGGGACATTTTTCTTTTACTTGATACGTGATAATACCAATAATACAGAGAAAATTGATTTAATTTTAAATACATATGTTAAGTCCTTAGTTGTGGTGTGACAACAAATTAACTTCCTTTTCGGTGAGACAACGGTTATATAAAAGCACAAACGAGAAGTGGAACTTCTCTTTTCTGTTCGACGCATTACATTCGCTTTCTGCCCGGAATATCTGCAAAAAGGGCTCGCAGAACCTACTTTATTGTAGGTAATTAACAGGCCATTGGCCTAAACACAGAAGTAGAAGACAAACGAGGAGCAGGCATACAAAACGTGGTAAATTCATGTCTCTCTTGTTAATTTGGTTGTGCTCTATCAATTTGTGAGGTTAGAGTTGATAACAACCCCGTAAGAACCTTTTAAGAATTAAGAATCAATAAGAAATTTACATTCAAAAACCGATAAATCCACAATCTATTCAAGCATTTTAGCATTTGAGCATGTAGATTGATCGGGTTTAGCATGTTTGCTCCTCAAATATTCTTTAAATTTACAGAACAAGCAATCCGATTGCCAATAATAAACTCAAATGTTGAAAACACTTGATTAATAATACTCGTTCAGTTTGTCAGCCGTAAGGAGGTTATTATTAAAAGTCCTTTGTCACCTGTTTTAGTCTGCTCCGTTAGTAAAGTAAGGTTATATTACACAATTTGCGCAACATTTTAGAAGTTAAGTGCAAAATTGAAAAATATATTTACCCTTTCTAAAGAATCCGAGCAATGTTGGAACAACTGGTCCATTTTACTTCTATTGTCTACCGAGGTAACCCATTCCAACAAGGTTGAAAAGTCTGCCGGATTATTCTCAGAATTAGTTTTCTCCTCAGGTTCATCCGGAGATGCATTCGTCTGCTCCGAATTCCTTTCAAATTTCCTTCGTGCTTCAACCAAAGCGGGCAAAATTGGTATCTTTGATAAAATGTCTAGATCTTCATAAAAACTAAAACAAACCCTTGTATTTCCGAACAACTAACAATATTAATTACACATACTGTTTCAAAAACTGTAGGTATAACGCACGGTCGTTCATGAAATCCTGAAAAATCTTTTCAAATGTTTCAGCTTGGTTTGTGAACGACGCCACGGTGTCTTCAAAATTGGCTATAACTGCCGCCCAACCCTGTTGCTGCAAGTGCTGTTCGTGCACAATATTTTCACATATCCTTGTTACATCTTTAGCAGATTCGTAAAACTGCTGGGCTAATAAAGTTCTCTGACATACTGTGTTGTAAGTAGCCGGCATATCATTTAACTCTCTCACCTTCTCATTAAAATCTAAAACTAAATCATTACTAAAATTAAATTTAGTTTGGTTAGTAGAATTACCAATGTCGAGCCCCTGTTCGATAGCTGGCGATGGAGCCGTAGGGGCCTCAATAACAGCCAAGTTGTAGAGATATATCGGGTTGGTGTCTGTCCCGGCCGAGTACGAACAAACCCGATTGGTGGGATCCAATGCTTCACCTCCACTAACCAACAAGACCTGTCGGTTGGCAGGTATGTGGCATGTTTTCTCAATGTGTTGCATTAGATGGTCAACACTACAACATCTTATTTACAAGACAGCTAAAATTTTGAGGTTAGATACATACCTTTCCACGGCAAGGCTCATATCGAAGGTGAACATGGCCCCAGTGTCGACATTGAATACGTACAACATCTTAGGACAGTTTTAGAGCGATCTTCAAAAGCCGAAGATGCTCGAATGTGAACCTGCACAAGATACACAATAGAGATCATGTAAAGTGTAGCGACCATGTGAAGTGCAGCGACTAGACTTGACTAGACCTGAGTGTTTAGACGGCGTGATAGCATTATCAGTTTGATGATTAACAAAGTTTAAAAGTTAACAAAACTGTGTTAAGGTCACACAAGAATTCTCTAGTTAAACTATGCGCAAATTTTAGCGTGATTGCAACATTCTACACCTACTACGAATAAAATAATTATGATTCTCATATTTGGGTGGAAGTATATGCAGAAAACGTCACGTTTTATCAAAACTGCGTGTTTACAGTGAACGCGTAAACAAAGAAATCACGTTCAGGAAGCCACGAAATTCCAATAAAACACAAAGAAAACGTTGCAAAACCGTCAGAGGATTATCGAGGCTCAAATAATAACATGAAATTGTTACGTGACGTACGATTTATAGGATATTTCGTGGGATTTTCTTGTCCATAGCCTTTGTGATGGCTATCTGACATTTTCACAGCTGATACCAATAAACACTTGAAATTTTCACTTTCATTCCAGTCAAGGCATGCTGCGATCTCGAACCACTACACAAGTTCCTGCTCGTTAGGAAACGCTTCTAAATTTAGTCATTTTGGTCAAAACGCAATTTGACCATCAGCTGACTGCTAGGAAATATTAGCAAACCCCACTATGGAATACAATTCATTACAGCCAAGGACGTTTATTCTAGACAACGCGTCTCAAAAACTGTAATAATTTGTAAATATTGCCGATATGTGCTGCCATCTCATAGAATTTCCTTAAAGCGTGATTAAGTACTAAATTCAAATTTAGCTGAAAACTTGGTGGACAGCCGATCAGAAACATAGAGAAAAGAAAACAAAGTTCTAATTGCTTTCTCCAAGAACATACTCGCCCTGATTATTTTCTCGCTAGGATGTTCCACAACAGGATATCCATAGTTCGATATCTTAATTAGTGGCGCTTGAGGTCCTCAGATCTATTAAATCTTCAGGCACCTTAAATTACTACAAAAATTTCAAAAAAACATATTTTTAAGTAGGTGTATTTTAGAGGACATATATTACAGGCTAAAACGACAAATCCATTACACTTGGATTTTTCTACAATAAGCTATAATATTTTTCTATTTCTATTGAAATATTATTTGCCATTGATTTTCGCTGATTTTGCATAACAAAGTTTACTACGGTAAGAGAACTGAAACGAATTCTGTAAAAATATTTATTACAACTATTTAAGACATTGCTTAATAAGTAAATCGCCACCAGTTTTGGGATAGCTACGACATATATTTGATAAGTTGCTACAATTCTTTGAATAATCCAATTTCAAAAAATTAATTGACAGTAGCTAATCAAAAACATACGGTTTTGGTTATAGTCGATTGCGATTAAGTTCCTTTTATCGCACCGTGTAATTGTTTTTGACTTTAATAACCGGAAAAAAATATGTTTTGTAGCAAATTAGAAAAACATTCAATATACTTTTGTTACGTTAGAAAGTGTATGTATGCTTTCGTTGTAAATGTTGGATACATTTTCAGTTTTCACAGTCATATTAAATGTGCGATTTATATATAATCTCTCCTATAATAACCTTAAATTTAGCAGAAGTTACAGTAAACGTTATTTCGTTAAGTTTAAAATCATTTGTGTGCTGCTTATAAAATTATTCTGGAGTGTACATACATACATACAGGGTGTTTTAGAGGGAATAGTAAATATTTTAGGAAGTGGGAGTATGGCCCATTGTGAGTAAGTTCACATAAATATATGTCCAACTCTCAATGGTTATGGAGATACAGCTGCTTGAATGTTACCCATAAAAAGCCTCACAAAAGGTGTTAAGGAAAAGCAAATTACTTATTAGTTGCATTTACTGATTACTTCAATCATTTAAAATACATGAATAGTTTGCAATAATTAAAAGTAGTTGTTTAAAAAGTCCGCCACCGACTTTAATGGATTTTTCAACTCTCTTCACAGTATCACGTGTAGCTCTTCTGCGGTCATCTTGACATTCTTTTATGGAGACAGCACTATTCATAATACGAACGACCAATTCGTCTCTTGTGTTTACTTTTTCTTTGTAGACTTCCTTTTCATCCATCCACATAGATGAAAATCTCAAGGGGTAAGATCTGGGGACCTTGATGGTCAATGAGCGTGGTCATATCGGCTGATCCATCTTTCGGGGAATGTTAGATTTAGATGATGAGTTACCTGTAGGTGACATGGGATTATCCAAAATATGACTCAATAATAGATAGGTTTGAGCAACTTTCAAAGTTCTTTTATCCTACTTAGAACCTTACTACCAGAATATTTTTTTACATGTCAAAATGCAACAATATCGGTCACTGTTATTTTCTGCTTTTATACAGAGTGTCCCACGACGTGAGGTCACTTCATTGTGTACGTAATCTGTAGACCAGATATTATGCGCTAAAGCAAACCGTTTTCAAAATACAGATTGTTAAATTATTATTTATTGAATTTTTGCAATTTCAGAAAAGCCAATATTTATTTTTATTTTAGTTTAAATTCGCTATAAAGATTGTTCAAAATGGTCGCCGTTGCTCTCGAGACACATTATGACTCTTCTTAAGAGAGATCTGGTTGCCCTACGTAATATATCTTTGTTATTCCGAATTAGTTCTTCTGCCTCAAAAATGCGTCTCCTAAGATCTTCTACAGCCTTTGATGGTGTTTGGTATACCATATCTTTCATATGGCCCCACAAATAATATTATAAACAAGTTAAGTCCGGAGACCTTGTTGGCCGGAGGTGCTGTTCTCCTCTACCAATTACACGGCCTTCAAACCGTTTATTCAGAAATTGTCTTACACATAACGCAAAGTACGCAGGGGCACCATCGTGCTGGTACCACATACCATATCGCCAGAGGGACTTCATCTAACAATCCTCCCAAATGATCTTTCAGAAAACTTAAATAGGCTGTCGGCGGTTAAATGGTTCTCAAAAACGAATGGACCAATGTTATGAATAATTCCACACCAGATATTCATTGAAAACCTATGTTGACAATTAAACACTGTGATTCTTGTGCATTCTCCAAATCCCAAGAGTGGCTGTTCTTTCTGTTCATTAGTCCATCCCTTGTAAATGTTGCCTTATCTGCGAATAAAATTCTATTACGTAGGTTTCGCTTTTGGATGATCCAGCGGCAAAAGTACATACAGATAGTCAAATCTGTAGGTAAGAGGGTTTGAACAATCTGGAAATGAAATGGATATAAACCAATGCGTTCTAATGTTCTCCAAACAAGCATTCGTGGTACATTAACTTGTGCAGACGGCGAACAGAGGTGCTGGGATTATTATCAATTTATTGCAGTATGTTGTCCTCATTCTCCAGTACTTGCTGTATTGGACGCTCAATCGACGGTTTCGGGAAAGTTCCGTGTTCACGTAGGTGGTTGTGCACTCGTTGGAGAACTCGTCGGTCTGGTAGTCGCCGATTTGAAAATCTCAACCCATATTCTCGAGCAGCTGCTACTGAGTTTCCATCACAATAACCGTACATGTAATGGATATCGACGTACTCTAGTATTGTGAGGTAAACATTATCAACACTGTTAATAAATGCAAGCAGAGAAATCAACTTTAAGGTGCTATACTGTTTGACTGTAGTGACCTCATGTCATGGGACACCCTATATATTGGATTATATAAAAGGGTTTTTGAACTAAAATCTGAAACGGTGAAAATTTTATCTTGTTAAATACAGACCAGGAACGCCAAGGCGGTGCGCCGCAAGCTTATTTTATGGCGGCAGCACGGCTAAAACTTTTTAACGGCTGCGACGACATGTGAGCCATCCAACTATTGCTTGGTTTTTGAAACATTTAATTTTTGTTTCGACTTAATCAGTAATCATAAAATTATACATTTTGCCAAATGGATCAATTAAGAAACGGTAAAATCTTTGATTCGTAAAAATACGAAAAAAATTAAAGCAAATAGTGTATCAGTATGTACCTACTTTTATTTACTTTTATTTACTTTTACTATTTGTATTTAAGTACGAAGAAAATACCTAGGAGCTTATACCTAGATACATCCCAACATTGCCCAACGCTTATTTGAGCCGACAAAGACGGCAAGTAATTTTTCGGAATAGCGAAAAATGGTATATAATGAACTGATTCTAGTAACAGTGTTTAACACTAAGTATAAGTTATGACTGCCACAACGAGTAAAATATGTTTTTGAATTATTACGAATGACATTTTTTCCCGGTCTGAAGTGAGTTGTAATATAGGGATTCTAATCATTAATAATTTCCTTTGAATATTGTTGACAAACCTCACTCTTTCTTACACACTTAAAAGCCTGCAGGTTGGTTGGCAGCAGCTAACTCAGTCACATTCTAACCCTTTGCAACAGCTGACGTAGAAAGAGACATGATCATGTTTAGAAGAAAAAATCAACCGTTTAATACAGATGATACGGTACTGAAAATAAGCCAGCAAAATGCAACAGCACAATCAAACATTTCACAACTAGTTTTGAGTAAAATTTTAAAAAGCGTGTTTAAATAGAAGACGCTGCGTAAGAAAATGACAATATATATAATAAAAGTAATCACACTGGAAAAGACGATCAAGTGGAATCTGTATTGACACTCTGGTTCGCTAATATTCATGTGCCAGAAAGTGGAAAAACTTGGGAAGAAACGAAAAAGAAGAAGAACATTTTGTTGCAAGGAAAGGATGGTTTCACCGGTTATTCGTATCAAGCGGTTATTATTATCAAAAGCCCCGTTCCGATGTGATCGCATTAAACGGCGTGCATTGTAATTAGAAATTGTAGTACATCCATAAGTATTTTAATCTCTATTTCCAGGTTAATTAAAAATTAAAGCTAGGAAAACTATAATTCGATCTTGACATTTCAATGGTGAATTTAAAAGTAGAAACTTTAATTAACGAAATATTTTTTAATGGCACGGTTTAAGCTTTTTTAGTTCTTTAGTTTTTCATGATGCTATACGATGGAATATTTAGGGGAAAGGATGTTTACCACTTTCTAACCCTTTTACCTTTTTATATACTGCCGACCGGACCTTTATAAATTGGCAGGCAGTTCTTCCAAAGAGACAAATATTTGCTTTGGGCATTGCGTCCTGAATTTTATCACCTAAGCAAATTATGCATCAGGGTTTTGTTACGAATTTTTCTTAATCACTGTGCACAAACCCTAGTCCTATTATCTGCTCATTATGTACAGTTGTGAAATAATATACGCCAACATTTTCCAATAGAATAGTAACACAAAATAAATAAATAACCCACGTAGCCTAAACGTAAAATACGTAATCTACAGAAAAACTGCGGATAAATATTATTCGTACAACAAGCAATTTATTGGATGAGTCATAAAAATAAACGAACCATTACAGTTTTATACGGTCTAGGGTTGTTACGGTTTGATCGGTTTGAATTTATTTGGCACACTGAAGAGATGAACCGCCCTCTCTAAAAAGGTGCTTATTTAATAATTTCATATAAGGCACATTTGATTCAGAACGTATTGTAGAATTTAAGTCCGATTAAATAAATAAATTTATATTGGAAATCTCTCAGAACCCCCATAAATTAGATATGTATCGTTATATGTATACCAATAGCGTAGACTTTCTGTTTTAAATTTAAAGCTAACAGCTAGCTTCTTCGCTGCTTATATTATTTTTTAATATTTTGTTACAGGCCAATCGAGCTTTTTCGACGATTCGTAACTATCTTGATGGAAAAGGGCCTACAGCTTAGCTCAGAGGAGTATGGGGAGTTCGTGAAAATCGCTTATGGGAGAAAATCTTTAGTTGTTTACAGGGCGAGTCGAAATAAGTGGGCGCCACCTTCCAAATCCAGCTGATTGTGTAGGTCCTCGTGGAAGGCCGAGAAGCCAACAGCCACGTGCATGGAACCTACCTTTATTTTGTGCCTCTACCTATATATTTAAAGCTTGCAAAATTCTTACACCAGCAAGTACAATAGACACAATAAGAGACAGTAAACTTTAAAACACATATAATGAAACATATGGCAAAATACAACGAAATGACAAGTTATAACACCAAAAAGGTTGAAGTACAGAATTAAAACCCTTGAACGTTCAGGAAACGACGCCGTTGACTCACAATATTTATACTGCGATATATCTTTGTGGTCAATGGCGTAGTTTACAGGAAAACACAGCATAAATTTTCTTTTTACAAATATTTCGTGCAAATAAGATTTTTGACTGAAGGTCGCTTTTTTTTGGATTTAACAAAACAAAGTTTAATTCCGCTAAATTTTGCAAGTCGCGCGCAAGTTTGGTTTCACCACACACAAAAAACCTGGTCTGTTTTACCTTAAAATTCAGAAGAGTAGGCACATATAATGGCGATTTCCAGTTGTAGGGTCGAAAAACCATAAAGGATCGGAGAACAGCATCCTTCGGGGCAGCGTTGAGACAAGATGTAGTTGTTACGCCCCTGTAGAGGGCCGAGTTGCTTTCAACCAGGTCAGATGACGTAGGGACAGAACCGAGATTTTTTCGGACGACGGGAACGAACCAAATTCTAGCAAACCACTCGCACAATTCCCTTTCTTTTCTTTTCACTTCACTTAGATC
This sequence comes from Limonius californicus, assembly GCA_014611495.1. Taxonomy (NCBI): domain Eukaryota; kingdom Metazoa; phylum Arthropoda; class Insecta; order Coleoptera; family Elateridae; genus Limonius; species Limonius californicus. The sequence continues at coordinate 6,342 of JABXWE010040673.1, read as the reverse complement.
CGAACTGAATTCGTCAGGAGCAATTAACTCAAAATTGCCCAGCACCAAAGCGAGCCTGCTGTTATTCTTTATCCGACTTTTAAGTCGATTTGATTATGCTCCACAGCACACGGTAATACGAAAAACTTACAGAGGTGCCGCAAAGGAAAAGAAAAACTATCTTCCAAGTCACGTCCGTCAATCTCGAAGGTCTGGCTTCCACTGACTTCAAAATACAATGAAAACCTGTACCCCCCTCAAAAGATTGCACCACATTCTGAAATGTTGCACAAGACGTTCTACAAGGAATCACCACGTATTGCAATGCAGCAAAACAAATTCTGAGAAATGTTTTCTAGCAATTCCGTCTGCACGGTGAAAAACATCGCACAAAGAGAAACCTTGAACAAATCTGGGACTCCTTTGATCGTAAATTATTTCAACACGGGAAATACGAACAAGCTTAACAATGCTCCCTTCTTCAAAGACGCAATGTAACCAAAACTGTATCCAATATACAAACGGCAATTAAAATAGCGCGACCGATTCTTACGAAGCGACAAACAAATTAAGAAATTGATTCATATACAGTGGAGAATTCGAAAATAACATAACAATTTCCATTATTTAATTTAATATATTTGTGTAAATCACCAGGCGGGTGACATGTGACAAATATTAAAACACAAACTTACTCATCTGACAATAAATATTGGATAGTAGAACTCATCTGGGGTGTTCTGGCCCCCTCACGTCGGTTGGGGTTCAAGGGCTCATCTACGGGCTAGCTGAGGTGGCCATAGCCAATGATAATTAAACAATTATTTGTACAATTAGGTATGCATATATTCTGGTGCACCAATCTTCCATAGGGAGCTCTGAAACTGGACTGTGTCCACTCAGACACTCTGATGTACACAGAAGTCCCGAAAGGATTGGTAACAGCGAACTAACCAAAAACATAAAAATAAGATCAGGTATAAGACATGTGATAGCCTAAGTCCGTTACTGTTCTGCTTACTAATGGACAAAATAATAGAACAAACAAAAACTATAAATGAAGGATACAGAATGGGAAACGAAGTAATCAAACTAGTAGGTTATGGTGATGATATAGTGTTAATGGCGGAATGTGAAAACAGCTTGCAAAGGCTATTATTCAAATTTAGAAAAGCGACGGAGAAATATAACATGCGAATAAATGTTGACAAAACTAAATGTTTAACGGTTACAAAGGAACCAATACGATGCAAACTAGAAATAGAAGGTATAATAGTGGAGCAGGTAATGTCATTTTCCTATCTTGGAATAACAGTAACAAGCCACGGTGACATACAGACGGAAATCACGAAACAAACTAACAGAGCGGCGGCAGTATCAGGCGCATTACGAGAAGTAGTATGGAATAACAAACATATGAATACAGAGAGCAAATCGAAAATTTATAAAACCTGTATTAGATCAATATTATCCTATAACATAGAAACAAGGACGTACATCACGGTACAAAAAGAATGCTGAGATCAAACGAAATGAAAGTTTCGAGAAGTTTAACCGGAAGAACAACAATGGATAGAGTAAATAACCAACAGATACGAGAAGAATGTGGCGTGGAGGATATAGTATGATGGGATAGGAAATGAAGAAGAAAATGGAACGAACATGTACAAAGGAAGGACGACCATAGAATAGCAAATATATGCAGGAACAACAAACCCCACGGCAAAAGGCCAAGAGAAAGATCATTAAAGAGATGGAAGGATTCTTGGACCTCAGTATCTCAAGAACGGGCTTAGAAATTGAAGAAAAACAGGTCAATGACCTAATAAGAAGAATAAGTAAGTAGTAAGTAAATGTATGTTAAATAAATAGATATGACATTAAACGCTTTTCGCTAATTATCTAGATCTAATTATATGTATATCTTTGCGTTGCTTAGATATATGTATGTTGCATTACAGTGTTGGCTTGTCAGAGGGTACATGTTGCTTTGTCCATCTTGTACATCATGTTCTAGGAAAAATATAAGTAGTTGTGTGTTAAACATATTATAAGTAGGAGAATTAGTCAGGAGTTATCTATAATTCTATAAACGCCATCTTACTTATGAACGCATCGCAGGTGGCATATTTCTGGTTTAACCAATAGGCGTCTTCAAACCCTTTTCCAATCTCAAGGAAATCTTCAATTAACTGTATGTTCTTAAAGGTAGCAGTAAAAGGTTGAGTTGTTATGCTTAAAAATTAATAGTGTTTATTATTTTCTAGATTCGCAAAACAAACACATTACATTTTGGCGAACAAGCCTATTATTGTAAATTTCTCCCAACAGAATCTGAATTTTGATACTTTTAGATACTGATATCGTCATTCGATGCCATTCAAACTATTGATACTTGGAGAAAGTTTCGATACTTTCTCCAGCCCAATCATAACAGTTATTTCTGTTATTCTAGTTTGCATTTTTTGCTGATTTTGTTGTCTTACGTTCCACCATACGTTTGAATGTTTTTACATATTTTCCACATCTGCAGCGTCATTGTTTTTTATTTTTTCCATTAAAAATTTATGAACCACGTGAACAGGGTGTACAGTTAAAGTTGACGACTTTGTCTATTTAGAAAATCGAATTTTTGAAACTTTCGCGGGAATTACAATATACATAATCTAAGGGAATGTATACAATACAATTAATTAAATATATAGATGTGCATTCTAAAGGTGTTAACTAATGGGCGTTAGCGACTAGTTTTCATTATAGATAATTAAAATTGTAGTTTGATTAGATAACTCTTCAACGTAATGCATGAAATAGTTATACCGAGCGTTGTTCGGCTGTAGTCTTAAAAATTCAATCCATCCTAAATAAAAAGAATAGATGCTTCACTTAACTTTTGGCAGAAAAGTACCTACCTAGGTACCTAGAAAGTATAACTTTTTCAGAATACAGCATTCCTCGGATATAATGGACTCGTCGGGACCATCAGGTTTAGACTATTATAGTTGATAGTTTATTATAGCCGGGTCCATTATAACTGAGGAGGTTAGGTTGGGACCTGAAGTATTAGTTCATTATAACTGAGAAATACTCTAATGTCTAAAAAATTTACAAGAATAGTTAATATTTGTACAAGAGCAGTTTGGTGTGTGATATATATATATATATATATATATATATATTTGTGTTATGTGAAGTATTAACAATCTTCAAAACGAAACTTTGTAATATTTTAGGTTTTACGAAGAATATTGAAATCCGGAAAAACCAAAAAGTAATTAGAAGGAGCATCTCCTGCCCACATAAAAAAATTAGAGGAAGCTGGTTTTGGTCTTAATCGTTTAACCGTGTGTAAAGATGCGTACGAACTTACTGCAAATATTGGTCTGCAAAAAATATTGTCACAAGAATACAATCGAAAGAATGTAAAAAATATCTTTGATGATATTTCGGCTTGGAAGGAACAGATAACTCTCTTTCTTACAAGTTTCGAAGGATGACATCGAATGGATGTATTTTACAACATTCTGGAGGAGACCTTGAAGAAACATGGTTTGGTAGTAAACTCAATGGAATTTGTAGTATGGATAAGAGTGAAATTCCATAAAATATGCGGTTTCTCTAAAAATGTCACCGTCTTCCGCTTCACGGCCTTCATGCTTCTTTATTCAACCAATTTCCTTCATGAAGTTTGCAGGCAGCCATGGCATGTTGGATACCCTCTTTCCACGTCTTCAATGAACGTACGTTCAGATAATCACTCCGACATCTTTGGCCTCCGTGCATGTGGTATACACTATAAGTGGCCATATCATGTTAGTTGTTTGGATTTAATGTTATCGAGTTATTGTTCCTTGTATAGCTTCATCTTCCATGTGTTGCATAGGAGAAATACCAAAATTCAACCTTCATTAATCCATTCTAGGGGATATAATCTTGATTATCGTCGTCATCATCATCTTCCGCGTCCGCATCCGCATCCGCATCCGCTTCCGCATCCTCATCCGCATCGTCACGTGTTTCCCTTCAGTGTTAAGGGAAAAATACCGGGGACCTACAGTTTTACGTCGAATCCTAACGACAGAAATTCCAGAGAATGTTTTTAGCATTATGATCTCACGGTTGCAAGTCTTACTGGCAAATTGTGTGTGGTGAGTTCCTACTTGGTAATTCTGAAAGTCCAACCCAAGCCAAAACCTACGTTACATCATAAAACGAGCGCTCCGCCAACTTTATTCTTCTTTCTGGTTTTTTAATTAACTCTCTTTCTTAATATGTAACAAGCGTCATCTTAGTCGGCGGCAAAGTTGACTAATCTCCCGTCGGCGAATCTGTTTTCAGTTAGTTTCTAAAAAATAAATATCCCATTAACACACCACATCCTAAACCTAGCTCTAAACCTATTGTGTTCTTTAGCATCTTGAGGAATATATTCAGGTCTGAATTTGATTCACGAATCACGGATTGCCTATGTCTATCCACTGTTGGATGTAGGTCTTCCCCATTTCCTTCCACTTTCCTCTATCCTTAGCAAGTCGCATCCAATGCACTCCAGCTATCATCTTTATGCCATGTGGCCATCAAGTATTTGATCTGCCTGTGCTCCTTTTTGTTTCCCGAAGTTCCAGATGAGAATACGTCTACCTATTACTCGAGATGACCAGCCCACTGCCACTTGAGGTGAGCAACGCTATGTAAGGCCTCTTTTACTTTTGTTTGCTGTTTGATCTAGGAATTAGTTCTGCGATTACTCAGTTTGATTCCCAGCATTTGGCCTTCTTTCTAGTTTTTGGGGCGTTCCTTTTTGTTTAAGACCACGTTTTTGTTTCATAAGTTATTACAGGTAGAATACACTGGTCATAGATTTTTCGTCTTGAACAGTTAGGCACATGGAATTTCAGAATATATCCCAGTTTCCCAAATGCACTCCAGGCTAAGCATATTGTTTATGTTATTTCTGCACTGATATTTTTTAACGTGTAAGTTTTTGACCAAGATACAGGGTGATTCAAAAGGTGTGGTCCGAACTTAAGGGTGTGATGTGGGATGCTACACGAAGCAAAATATGTTAATAACCGCTATCTAATAACAGAGGATTTATTTGTTTTTATGATTGTTCTGTTAAATCAAGTCATAATAGGAAATAAGTCAAACAAATGCTACTTTGTTATGACAGAAAGAGTTTCAAGCTTGAATTATTGTTGTTTTCTAAATGTGGTAATGATGGAGTCTTTTTATGCACGTGGATATGCAAAAATGCATTTTGTTTATTGCTATTGCAGCGGGAATGCTCATATAGCTGAGGTAGAATATCGGAGAAGGTATCCTCACCGGCGACAGCCTGACCACCGAACATTTGAACGATTGTATCGAAATTTGTGTGAAACAGGTATGGTTAGACCACCTCATCATGTTAGAAGAAATAACATGGACAATAATGCTAACATTATTGACGCAGTCCAGCAAAACTCATCGACGAGAACTAGAAGAATTTCTAGGCAATTATATTATTACCCAGTCGATGCAACCGTTCAAATGTTCGGTGGTCAGGCTGTGCCGGTGAGGAAACCTTCTCCGATATTCTACCACACCTGCACGAGCATTCCCGCTGCAGTAGCCATATACAAAATACATCACTGCGTATTCACGTGCAGAAAAAGGCTCCATCATTACCACATTTAGAAAATAACAATAATTCAAGCTTGAAACCCTTCTGTCATAACAAATTAGCATTTGTTTGACGTATTTCCTATTATGACTTGATTTAACAGAACAATGATAAAAACAGAGAAATCCTCTGTAACTTTATAACGGTTGGAAATAAGACGTGGGTTTATTAACATTTTTTGCTTCGTGTAGCATTCCACATCCCACCCTTAAGTTTGGACCACACCTTTTGAATCACTCTGTATATATAGTTGTCAACTTTTTCCAGTGCTATGTCATCTAAGATAATGTTAGTTTTAGTTTTCTTTGTGTTCATTTCTGAGTTTCATTACTCTACCATACAAATGAATTATCGAGATTATGATGCTCCCTCGATAGTTGCTACCATCTTTTCGGTTACCCTTCTTATGTATGTATATAGGCATCGGTTCTTCTAGTCTGTAGGTACCGAACTAACTGATCTAACGAAAAGTCTTCTCCATAACAATTATAAATAAATTTCCTATTATCGTTTTATAAATCAGAAGAAAAAACAGGTGGTTTCAATTCTTAGAGGAGACGTGGAGGAAAAAGAAGTTAAAACCAAATGTAATACGCTAAATAGAAGCTTAACTATACTAAGCCTTGTAAAATATTTGCAATTAAAGACAACTTCTAGATTAAGTCCACTGCGCAATTTTCTAAAATTGCAAAATACAA
>JABXWE010040671.1:0-18122 GCA_014611495.1 Limonius californicus | reverse complement strand
GATTAGTCATTTGGCACAATACAAAATAAAAAAAAAATACATATACAGTGTGTCTCACTGTAGACTGCACCACCCCAGTATTTTGTTTATATATTATCGATACAAAAAATTTCTTTTTTCTGATTATACCTCTCACTAAACTGTAATTTAAAGGTATGTTACTTTCCCTTCACGGTAAAATGCTAGCCTACTACGATTTAAAATAAACAGCAAAATTGAAGAACTCGTATTAGGAATTTTTTTACAACAAAATTTTGTTAATAAAAGTTGTTCAGAATCGTCCAAATAAGCTAAATCCGAAATTTCACTACAAACAAAAAATATTGAAAATTTTTTTTCTAAAAAATTTCGATATTTATTGTTGAAGAAGTCGTATTAGGAATTTTTTTACAACAAAATTTTGTTAATAAAAGGTGTTCAGAATCACCCAAATAAGCTAAATCCAGTATTTCATTACGACCAAACAATATTGAGAATTTTTTTTCTAAAAAATTCCAGTACAAGATGAATTAAAAAAAAATTTTTTTTTTCAGTATTTTTTGTTTGTAATGAAGTTTTGGATTTGACTTATTTGGGCGATTCTAAACAACTTTTAATAACAAAATTTTGTTGTAAAAAAATCCCTAACACGATTTCTTCAATTTTGCTGTTTATTTTAAATCGTAGTAGGCTAGCATTTCACCGTGAAGGGAAAGTAACATACCTTTAAATTACAGTTTAGTGAGAGGTATAATCAGAAAAAAGAAATTTTTTGAATCGATAAAATATAAACAAAATACTGGGGTGGTGCAGTCTACAGTGAGACACACTGTATGTAGCACAACATTTCTATTCTAGTAGGTGGCTGAAACTAATCATAATCAGATGCAACTAATTGTATGTTATTGTTTTAGAGAATAAAAAATTCATCAACCGAATAAAAAACCTTATCAAGTAGATAAGCTTTGAGATTAAGTTTAAAAGCATGCAAGCAATTAGCGATGTACACCCTTTGATACCTTTAGGTAGGCGGTTGTAAATTCTTAATCCTAGATATTTAGGGGACTTGTACAGAATGTTACATTTGCTGAATGGAATGTGAAAATTATCGTTAATTCTTGTATTAAAGTCGTGTATTTTTCCTTTGTTGCTATAGACTTGAACACATAATTCAAAGATAAATAAGCTAGGCAACGTTAACAATTTATACCTTTTAAAAATTTCTTTACAACTATGGGTGCTACCTACTCCTGCAATGCACCTTACTATGAGTTTTTGTGCCACAAAAACATTAGAGGTTAGGGTTGACCAACCCCAAAAACAAACACCATATCTGAGTCGCGATTCAACTTGCGTGTAATACTACATTAACAACTGTTTTTCTATAAGAACAGGGCGCAGGTTTTTAATTAAATATAAGACTGAATTCAATTTTGAAATAACATAGTCACAATGTCGCTTCCAACCCATACACTTGTTGATGTATAGCCCTAAGAATTTAGTGCAGTTGGTCTCAGAAATTACAGTGTTGTTTATGCTTACATTGGGACTTTGGCAAGTTTTTTGTTTATTATGAAATCTTAGATAGAGTGTTTTATCTGGATTCAGAAGAATGGAATTACTAATAAACCATTTAAGTCATTTAACACATTGTTTGTATTTAATCTCCAAGATCCCATCACATTTATCAGACACTAGCAAGGACGTGTCATCAGCATAAATAGTAAACGATGCATCCGATGTCGAGGTATTCAGGTCGTATATATATAATAAGAATAGAACAGGCCCAAGGATTGAACCCCGGGGCACACCTAAATTTATATTAATACTGTCGGAATTTATCTGTTTCCTAACATTATTATCATCCGTCCCAAGGCTGACATATTGGACACGCATACTTAAAAAAGATCTAATCCAATCTAACGGGAGCCCAGCTAAACCCGAAATAGCTAATTTAGTGAGCAACTTTTGGTGGCTGACGCAGTCGAAAGGCCTGCTCAAATCACAAAAGATCCCAACAGGGCTCTCTCCCGCCTCAACCAGGCTTGCTACACCCTCGTAGAGAACATGCAGAGCGGAATTAGTGGATTTTCCCTCCTGGAATCCATGCTGGTTCGAAGATAATATGTCGTTTTTGTTTAAGAATACTCCTAATCGGTTTAAGAAACAATATTCGAACATTTTTGAAAAAACTGACGTCACTGTCACCGGCCGATAGTTCTCCAGCAACTCTGGATCCTTTTTTTTATGAATAGGGATCACCTTCCCAATTTTTAATCGCTCTGGAAAAGTTCCACAACAAAAAGAAAGATTTACTAAATACGTCACCTGCTGTGCAATTGTGAATATGATTCTTTTTAATACGTAAGCAGATACCTCATCTGGACCGGAGAATTTCTTGTTTTTTAGTTTACCACTTATCAGATTGCAAAGTTCTGTCTCCGTGTATGGACATAGTTTAAATGCTTTCTTAGAAGACGGATTGCTAAGTATGAAATCATTATGGTCGTTTACATCACTCGGTATATGATTGACAATATTTTCAGGGGTATTTTTGAAATACTCGTTAAGAATGTTTGCTATATCAGTAGGATTTTCAATAAAGGATCCCTCGTATTTGATAGCTTTAATTTTATTGTTGGATCTTTTTGTCGTATTTAATAAATCCGAAATGACTCTCCAGGCCCCTTTACTTAAATTATTGGCAGAAAAAATTTTATTTCTTAGTTTTACTCACTAGTTCCCTGTGTCGCTTTTTTGCCTGCTCATATGTAGCACTCAAACTCGAGAAACTATGCCTCAAAAAATATAAGTCCTTCAAACGTGAACTGGATATTTTGACCTCATCATTTATCCATTCCTTGTCATTATTGCGATCATAACATTTACTCAAAGGAAAGTACCGATTGAAATAATACATAAAAATATCATGGAAATAATTAAATGCAACATTTGTGTCACGTTTGTTGTACAGGTATGACCAGTCTTCCTTTAATAATTCAGATTCAAAGTTCGTTATTGCGTTATCACTAAATCGTCGCTTATAAGAATAATCACTTTTTGAACTTCCCTGTATTTCCTGGACCAACTCAAAAAATACAGTCCTATGGTCAGAAATGACATTGCCTAGCACTAAGCATGCTCCTTTGTTAATGAAATTTATAAAAATATGATCAATAGTTTTGATTGAGGTGTTTGTTAGTTTCGTAGGCCACCCTACCATATTTACTAAATTAAATCCAGCTAAAACATCTGATAACTTTTTAAAGTCCTTACCAGATGTATAAGCATCAATATTAAAATCTCCAGTTAGAATCAAATTAACATTTGGTTTATAAACATGATTTAATACATCTACTATTTTGTCGAAAAATATTGGAAGGTTTCCGGAAGGAGACCTATAACAAGTTAATACTACGTAACTTCCTACACTTTTACCCTTGCCCTCCGTTTTATAAGAGATGGCACAGATTTCAAAATCTTTGTCGATACAAAATGTTTCTAAATTAATTGTCTTAACATTAATAAAATTTTAACATTGTCTTTCACCCAAATGCCTACCCCGCCACTGACATAGGACTTTCTACAATAATAAGTATACAACGAGAAACCTTTTATAGTGACAGTTTCTATGAAATTGGCATTAGCTCCAATTTCAGTAAGACATAAAAATTGTAGATTCGGTAAAGAGCTGATGTCTATTAATAAGTCATTGACCTTCTCCGCGTTTAAAGTTTGAACGTTTAGAACAAGAATGTTCGGGTCGAAAACTAACCTCCCTGCAAGTCCTTCTTCCTTATTTCGAAAAAACGCTGGACACATGTACCATATGGCCAGCTTCCGGGATCCATTGCTTTTTTGAAATTTTCTTCGCATATCTTAACTTTGAAGGATGCGTATAATTCGGGATGTTTTGATTTCAATGATTCACAAGTTACCTCATGAAACTGGGATTTTAGTAGCCTTTCCAAGTCTTGTGCTGTGGTTTTGGGATCAATCCTGTATACGTGAAGAACCTTAGGCACATCCTTAATGTTTCCTGCCAGATCCTATTGTTCCCCGTTACCACACGTCTTTTACGGGTTCTTTCGACTGTTGTCCACTGATCGGCTTTTTGTGGGAACACGGGGTTTTGCTGGTTTTGTCCTGAAGTATTTACTTTATTATTTTCAATATTTATATATTTATCGAGTTTTGATTGGCTCACTGCTTTTTGTACACCACAAATCACTTCGGCTTTTGTGAATAGATGTGGTTTTTCTGACGTTTCTGGTTTATTATGTTTGTTCTGCTTACCAACTGTGGCTGGTGCACGTTTGTTTTTCGCTACTGTAGAATACTTAATCCCGCTGCTACTACTTGAAGCTGTGTTGTCGTTTTTGTCCAAACTTGTCTTATCTGGCACTTGTATATGGCAGACTTCACTATCGTCCGCTGCAGTCCGATTTTGTACAAAAGTTCCACTTGACTATTAAGAGTGTCAATTCTACTACGAAGTTCTTGAATAATTATGTCCTTTTGTTTCGGTACATAGGAAAACAACCGCACATTTGCCTTTTTATCGGTATTTGTGCTTGAAAATTGTTCAATGGCTTCATAGAACGCTGCGTCAGTATCCTCACTAACAATGCACGCTTCACAACACGTTATCACCCAATCACTCATAAATGTAACGTTATTACAGAGTTTAGCACAACTGTTATGATAAAGATATGAGCAGATTCCGCATTTTAATCCATTAAGAACATTTTTATTACAACTTTTGCAGAGAGTGCCGGCTGAGCTGTGTTCACCAGCGGCCATCTTCTTTCATCTCAAATACCCACTTGCACTGCACTACATTGTCATCTGCTGGCTGGTCCACCAGTTCTCAGGCTTGATTTTCTTCAAAAGATTGTAGTTCTTCCATCATAGCTTATTTCCATTTTTCCTTGTCTGGTCTCGACAAAGCTTCTTTGACGGTAATTGGTTCTTCCACCAAATCAATGTTTTCCGTACACATGTATGTCACAAACTTATCAAACTTGTTCGGTTTAGGTTCTCTTTCCGATCGTCTTGGTGTCTCGATGACTTCTTCATCGACTTCGGTTATATAATCCGAATCACTATCATTTTCTACGAGTTCCTTATTTTCTTCTTGATTTCCCTCAGGTTCTAGAATTTCGGTTCTGTGTTACCTCCCACTGAATCTGTTATTTCCTCCTCACTATATGTGTAAATAACTTGATTCAATTTTGTTTCTGTGCTTTTCATTATTAGGACATCCCTACTCATTGTCACCGAATCATTATATGAATTGTAAATTCTATAACCTTTTGTGTTTTCGCCGTAACCCACAAAAATTTGTTTTCTGAATTTCTTATCCCATTTTAACCTATTTTCTTTTGGTATGTGCACCATTGCAATACTTCCAAAAATTTTTAAATGGTTTACGTTAGGTTTCTTACCTGTCCATACTTCGAAAGGTGTTTTATCGTTTAATCCTGATGCAATCGATCTATTCTTCAGATATACTGCTGTATTCACTGCTTCTGCCCAAAATTTCTTTGGTAGATCCGCATCAAACAACAAATATTTTGCCTTTTCTACTATGATACAGATGGATCTCTCAGCTAAACCATTCTGTTCTGGTATGTATGGGTTGGTTTTCTGATGAATGATTCCACCTTGCTTTAAAAAATTTTCAAATTTTTTACCTGTGTATTCCCCATCCCCACCATTGTCACTTCTTAATATTTGTATTTTTCTGTTCTTCTGATTTTCAACCATATTTTTGAATTCCTTAAAATATTTGAACACTTCATCTTTTGTCTTGAAAAAATATACGAAAGTCATTCTACTGAAGTCATCCTGAAATAATAAAAAATATTTTGATCCACCAATAGACTGATTTTCTATTGGACCGCAAACGTCTGTGTGTACTACTTCTAGTAAACCTTTAGCACGTGTGCCTTTCTGTGGAAATGTTAAACGAGTCTGTTTTCCTTCACAGCATACTATACAGTTTTGTTTTTCACTTTTTAATTCATCCTCACAAATGAATCCTTCTACTGCACCATTTCTCATTTTGTTTAAATTTGCGTAATTTAAATGACCGAAACGACGATGCCAAGTCTCTCTTGTAAAATTCTTTATATTTGTTAACAAGCATTGCTCTGTCTTTCTAATATTCAATTTATAAACATTATCTACTAAATCCGCTACTGCAATTAATTTCTTTATTTTGCTGTAAATTTTGCAACCACTAGCATTAAACTTCACTTCGTTTCCTTTTTCTATTAGTCGACTAACTGATAACAGATTTGTCGGTAATTCGGGAACATATCAAGCATTGCTAACTTTGACATCAACACTTTATTTTCCTACAACAGTCGTGATTTCAGCTTCACCTTGACCTAGTACTGGAATTTTTCTTTTGTTCGCCACCATAATATCTTTTAATTCTGCTTTGTGACATTTTTTGCATATACATAGGTTGTATGAGCAACTAAATGTACACTTGCACCTGAGTCTATATACCAATCATTTTTATTAAATGTTCCATTTAAAAAAGCTACACTAAAAGCATGATGCAATTTGCTTTTATCGTTACCGTTTTTACTGTCCACAAAAACTGTATTGGTGCATTTGTTTTTAAAATGTGCGTATTGTTTACGTCGGAAGCATTTGACATTTCGCTTGTCATTTGAACTATTGCTACCAACGTAACTTTTCTGGTTCCCACGCCAACTTGCTCTACCGGCAAACGCGTTACCTGTTTTACAAACATCCGTATCCGTTTCAATCATGTCCATCAACTTTGTTTTAATAGAATCTGCAGTAATGTCGATTCCCGAGTGTTGAATTGCCATGATAATCGGTGAAAACCTGTCCGATAAATTCGCCAATAGCAATGAACCTACCTATTAGTCATTTATTTCAAATCCCGTTCCACCCAATTTTTGCGCGGTTTCCACTATTTTGTTCACATATGACGCCATCGAATCGCAATTTTCTAAACGTGTTGATATTAACACTCGAAGTAAACTTATTTTTCTCGTAAATCCTGAATCATCGAATAACGATTTGAACTTTTCCCATAGTTCCATCTTGTTTTTGCTCGCTTGATATGTGGATAAAGCGAAGAATCTATTGTTAAAGTCAATTTTGCTCTCGCCTTTTCATCTTTAGTCATGTCGGCTTCTTCTCCTTTGATGCACTTAGATAACCCATCAAGTATGAGAAAATTTTCTGCGGCAAACATCATAGTTCTCTCGTCCTTTTAATTTCGGGACATTAGCTATGTAATTCTGAGCCATTCTATGCACTTATCACTTTAACTTCGGGATTCGCGTTAACACCTGGGCACCTAACCTGTAGAAATTAACATGTAGAAAATTACTGTTCGCAATAAGTTTCCAGCATTGACTAACTTTCTTAGTTCATGTTACATATATATTGGTGAGCAGAGACGGCGCTACGAACATGCTACTCCCATATACAGGGTGGTTTGATATAACTTCAACATTTCGTAGGTTTACTAAAAATTTGATATTTTTCCGTCAATGATCCACCTTATAGGAACAATTTTTATATATTTCAGAATTTCTAATTACTTTGAGAAAGGTTATAGAATATTTTCAGTTTCTGCTATTTTTCGAAACACCCACATCTGGGCATCCATATTGTTTTCAAGTAAAATTATTTTGCTGGATAAAATTAAAAGCCTAAGCGACTGGCTTAGTCTTTGTTAGCTCGCTGAGTTAGCAGTTCTGTTTTGGAATTTGTTATAATTGTTTGTTCTTAAATTAATTTTTTTATTAGAAATGTGTATGTATTAGATTATTATTTATCGTGTGCATATTATTTTTATTTATGTTTTTGTTCAAGGATTTATGAGTTTAAGAAAAATACTTACTTTATAATTTTGTGCGGTACTTTGCTTGGGCTAGCTGCTTGGGCCAAAATGTTGTAGGCCCATCATGTCCCGATTAAGCGGAATCGACTCTATCAGTAGTTTAATGAAGTACAGTAAAACCACACTATTTATTTAAAATCGGGAAAATTTACGAGTCTATTAAAAATGGTCTTATGCTAGTCTAGTTACTTATGTAATATTCAGCAACCCACATAAAGAGTGATCGAAAAAAAGATAAAGTACAGTAGACCCTGCATTTAAACCTTTGTTGTGACTCCATGGATATGTATTCGTGTGGCTAACTTCAAGCTTTCTGGCCATGAGGAAAATAAGCCTAAACCTTAAATGCTTCGTATTGTGTTACAGTAAGAAGCATTATTGTTTAGTTATTAAATTATTACGTTTTAATGTTTTCACATTTACATTTCATACTCTGATCTTATTTACTAGTTTGGAAGCAGCATGAAGTCAGCCCCAGGAATACAAAACCATGAAGCTATGTAGTTTATTTTTTATCGAGCACTCTTTATAAAAATATACATATGTTACAGTACAACAGGGAGACATTCAAACATTGGAATTATCATCAGAAACGTCCGATTTAAAGCATGATGCTAATCACGATAATAATTGGTCCATGAAACTGGAATTATTACATGAAGAATTAGACATAAAAGCTGAAATCTGTGGTAACAATGAAGATCATGTAATAATGGAGCCTTCGTCAAAGTGCATTATGTATGAAAGTGTTAAAACTCATACTGGAGAGAAACCCTTCAAATGTAATATATGTGACTATAGATGTATGCAGAAGAGTAGCTTGCAACAACATATAAGAATTCATACAGGAGAGAAACCATTCAAATGTAATATGTGTGACTATCAAAGTGCACGCAAGCAAAGCTTGCAACAACATATGAGTACTCATACAGGAGAGAAACCATTCAAGTGCAATGTATGCGACTACGGAAGTACACAAAAGAGTCACTTGCAAAAGCATATGAGAACTCATACAGGAGAGAAACCATTCAAATGCAATGTATGTTACTATAAAAGCGCAGAAAAAAGAAATTTGCAACGACATATGAGAACTCATACAGGAGAGAAACCATTCAAATGTAACATGTGTGACTTTCAAAGTGCACACAAGCAAAGCTTGCAAAGTCATATGAGCTCTCATACACGAGAGAAACCGTTCAAGTGCAATGTATGTGACTATGAAACTGCAGGGAAGGTTTACTTGCAGCAACATATGAAAACTCATACAGGAGAGAAACCATTCAAATGTAACATGTGTGACTTTCAAAGTGCACACAAGCATAGCTTGCACAGTCATATGAGAACTCATACAGGAGAGAAACCATTCAAGTGCAATGTATGTGACTATAAAAGTAGAGAAAATAGCCATTTACGACATATGAGAACTCATACAGGAGAGAAACCATTCAAGTGCAATGTATGTGACTATAAAAGTGGAGCAAAGAGCAATTTGCAAAGTCATATGAGAACTCATACAGGCGAGAAACCATTCAAATGTAACATATGTGACTATGCAAGTGCAAGCAAGAACATGCAAATGCATATACGAAATCATACGGGAGAGAAGCCATTCAAGTGCAATGTATGTGACTATAGAAGTAAATGGAAGATTGGCTTGCAAGAACATATGACAACTCATACAGGAGAGAAACCTTTCAAATGTAACATGTGCGACTATCAAAGTGCACGCAAGCAAAGATTGCAACGTCATATGAGCACTCATACAGGAGAAAGACCATTCATATGTAACATGTGTGACTATCAAAGTGCAAGCAAGCAAAGCTTGCAAAGTCATATGAGATCTCATACAGGAGAGAAACCATTCAAGTGCAATGTATGTGAATATAAAAGTGGAGAAAAGAGAAATTTGCTAAGACATATGAGAACTCATACAGGAGAGAAACCATTCAAGTGCAATGTATGTGACTACGGAAGTACACAAAAGAGTCTCTTGCAACAGCATATGAGAACTCATATAGGAGAGAAACCATTCAAGTGCAATGTGTGTGACTATAAAAGTAGAGAAAACAGCAATTTGCAACGACATATGAGTACTCATACAGGAGAGAAACCATTCAAATGTAACATGTGTGACTATCAATGTGCACGCAAGCAAAGCTTGCAACAACATATGAGTACTCATACAGGAGAGAAACCATTCAAATGCAATGTATGTGACTACGGAAGTACACAAAAGAGTCACTTGCAACAGCATATGAGAACTCATACAGGAGAGAAACCATTCAAATGCAATGTGTGTGACTATAAAAGTAGAGAAAGCAGCAATTTGCAACGACATATGAGAACTCATACAGGAGAGAAACCATTCAAGTGCAATGTATGTGACTATGAAAGTGCACGGAAGATTTACTTGCAGCAACATATGAGTACTCATACAGGAGAGAACCCTTTCAAGCGCAATGTATGTGACTATGAAAGTACACAAAAGAGTCACTTGCAACAGCATATGAGAACTCATACAGGAGAGAAACCATTCAAATGTAACGTGTGACTATGCAAGTGCAAGCAAGAACACGCAAATGCATATACGAACTCATACAGGAGAGAAACCATTCAAGTGCAATATATGTGACTATAAAAGTGGAGAAAAGAGAAATTTGCGATGACATATGAGAAGTCATACAGGAGAGAAACCATTCAAATGTAACATGTGTGACTATCAAAGTGCACGCAAGTAAAGCTTGCAAAGTCATATGAAATCTCATACAGGAGAGAAACCATTCAAGTGCAATGTATGTGACTATGAAACTACACGGAAGATTCACCTGCAACAACATATGAGAACTCGTACAGGAGAGAAGTCTTTTAACATGTGTGACTATCAAAGTGCACGCAAGCAAAGCTTGCAAAGTCATATGAGATCTCATACAGGAGAGAAACCATTCAAGTGCAATGTATGTGACTATAGGTATGCAAGGAAGAATAGCTTGCAACAACATATGCGCACTCACACAGAAGAGAAACCATTCAAATGCAATATATGTGACTAGTGGAGAAAAGAGGTATTTGCAACGACATATGAGAACTCGCACAAGAGAGAATCCATTCAAATGTAACATGTGTGACTATCAAAGTGCGCAGAAGCGAAGTTTGCAAGGTCATATGAGTTCTCACATAGGAGAGAAACCATTCAAGTATGTGACTATGAAAGTGCACACAAGGTTGACTTGCAACGACATATGAGTAGTATATGCAATTTAAAGATGTTAACATGTTAATTGGCATGTTGTTTTGAAAATGTTTTGTACTACTACTAGATATAGTATAATACTATTGCATATTTGTAAGATTTTTCATGTTCCTGTAATAATATTTATAATAAACAATCTTATTAGTTATTTGTATTTATTGTAAACTAACTAACCCTGTTTGTGTCTGAGCAGTGTTACAATTTTATAAATGAACTCTATAAGCTATGCAGACAGTAAGATTTATTCAGGGGAGATGATATTAGGAGATTTTTGTATATGCATATGATTACACTAGATGCCTTCGTAATTTTTTTTATTTTAATTTGACAGAGTCAGTTTATGATAGATGCACCGTTGTCATATTGTATTGATTGTTGATGATTAAACATATGTCTGTGTTTTATTAGCAGGAACAATGTAGCAGATCCTTGGTGATTACTTTAACAGCTGGTTAAACCTCCAGATTCTAAATCTTCGGTGTAAAATTTTCTGTCGTTTTTTTCCCAAGGGGCACCTACATAACGCTCTGTAACCGCATTTTACTTTTTGAATCCTAAACCTAAAGTCTTTGTGCCTTGCAAATATTTTAATACTCTTTCACTATGCACATCAGACTACCATTAATTTCTGATAAGGCAAATTTTCATCGCAAATGTTTACATAGTAATCTGATAGCTGCTACACGTAGCTTTACATGCTGATGATTTCTTCATGTTCTCTAGTGATTCCAAATCAATTTCATTGAAAAACCACCTAAGTTCAAAGTTTAAAATTAAAGATCTGGGTGAAACCAGAGAAATTCTTTGTATGGCAATCAGAATAGATCACAATAGCGTTCGTTGCATTGGATCAGGAACAATATATAAAACAGGTCTTAAAACGGTTTAATATGTTAGACTGTAGAAGTGTTGGTACTCTCTTCGAGTACCTAAGTACAAAATAATTTCGTCAATCATTATTTGTTTTAATGTATACATGTTGTATATTAGCGTAGAGGGCGCTGGGAGTTTAGTGGGAAAAAACAGTTACATTCAGTCAGTTGTAAAAGCAAATCATGTGTATCTGTTGTGTACCTCTTAAGCATTAATAAAACTCGTCACTTCTGAATATTCAACATTACACATGTCTCTGAAACTGACTGTTTATAAGCTAAATTTATTAAAACCTCGTCAACACGCTCCTTCCCAGCTCTAGAAGTTGGTCGAGTCCATAAATCGCCTTTTTAAATTTACATATACCTTTTATTCGGTACCTGCCGAACAAATCCTTCTGGTTGTTTCATATCTTTTCTTGCAAAGTCCGGTTTAGAAAAGAAGTTGCGCCATCTAGTTAGGTAATTTTTCAGTCCCATTTAACAAATAAAACTATTAATATCCTTAAAGTCGAGTGTCCTACCACTGGAGTAAAAGTTTCATCATAGTCAATATCAGTGGCGGCTCGTGGCGTGGTACACTGGGAGGTCATCAAATATTTTTCAACAAAAATGTATAGTTACTCAAGTGTTAGGAGGACTTATATTTCAAGTCGACTCTTCGGTCCTTGTCGTTGGCAAAATGGTTTATCACTAGTTCATTAAAATTATCAATGTTTTGAACGAGCGATTTTTCTATGCTTAACATAGCTAACGCACTTAATCTTCCTTGTCCAATTGTATTACGCAAAAATGTTTTTATTCTCTTTAAAGTGGAGAAGCAACGCCCGCTTTCCACGGTAGTCATCGGCAAAGTACACAAAATGCTGAGAAGTTTTACGCTTTCAGAAAAAGTTTGACAAAGATTATTTTTTATAAATATTTGTAGAATTGCAATAGCACCGGCAATGCCATAAAAATCTTCACGCTCGTGAAGAACTGCTAGTTCAGTTGTTAATTTTAAATCGTTTATAATGGGGTAACAGGTCTTGACTAATGTAAAAACATTTTGTGGAAAACATTTTTTGTAGTCCTCGAATTTATCAGCTTGAAATAACTGCGAAATAATTAAATGATTAGTAAAACTGAATCTCTGTTCAACCTCCGATACAATGATGTCACAAACTTCTAGCGCAATTCGACGTTTTGAATCTTCAGTTTTGCTTCGTTTTCTGCTTGTTGATGCAACAGCTGACACGAGATTACTCATAGTTTTATTCCTAACTTTTTCTATATTGCTCTCAAAATCAGAAATATATCTTTTTACAGATATAACATCTATATCACGTTTTTGCAGTTGATTAAACAGTATATCACAATGAGGCATAATCAGATGAAAAACATCTAACCAGTACAAAAATCTTCATTTTGTAAATAATTTTTTAATCTTTTAGATTCTTCTTCTGTGTCGATTATTTTTTCCATGCAAGTCAGTATTTCATTTTGATAAGCGAAAACGGTTTCAACACTCTTCGTATTAAAATACCATCTCGTTGGCGCTGCTTTCGGTAATCTCACCTTGACTATTTCATCTAACACTGCTGTTCGCTTCGGCGATTTTCCAAAAAATGACGAGAAACTGTGTAAATTGGCAAAAAAGATTCTAATATGTTCATCTTGATTCGCGGCTTTTTGCAATATTAAGTTAAGCTGATGGGCATAGCAATGAATAAAATTGGCTGACGGATAATTTTGCCTAATTTTTGCTTGAACTCCTCCAAATTTCCCACTCATAACCGCAGCGCCATCGTAGCTTTGAGCAATTAACTTTTCAGGTTTGTCATTCACTTTTAGAATTTCGAGTTCTTTCAAAATTGCATTAGTTAATTCTTGTGGTGTAGTACCTAGTGGATTAATAAATTTCCAAAACCTCTCGTGCACAACGCCGCTTAATACGTATCTAACAATAAAAACAATTTGTGTTTTGTTAGAACTGTCTGTGGTTTCATCAACCTGAATCGCTATAAAATCAGCTTGATCTCGGACTTAATTTTGTCACGAATTACAGCACGCATCGATTCCAATAAATCGTTTTGTACCGTTTTTGATATTCCTTTAAAAATCGTACTGCGTTGTTTGTCCACATGCGCTTTAAAAATAGAGTCCAATTTCGAAACAAAATTTATCAGACCTCGAAATATACCCGGGTTTTTGGAAGAGTCACTTTTATCGTGTGCTCGCAATGCTAATTCGAAAGCACCACAGAATTTGATGCAGTCAATAATTTTATTTAAAATGTACTTATTTTTGTCAACACTAGCATTAAAATCTTTTATCGACTTCCGATACGCACTGTCTAATTGCACTCTAATATCCACATTGCCAAACGTAGCAAAATTAATAGAGTTTTTAATGTGATTTGCTGATACAGCATGTTTCTGAATTTTATCCTTTAAATGTTTCAAATCAATGACCCCGGTTTTGCACCGAGTTACATCTTACGAAAAAAATAAACACACGTAACAATAAAATGCGTTATTTGTTTCACAACCGCAAATCCAATCTGAGCCCATACATTGATCGATTGAAATAGGTACGTGTTAACTTCCTTATTTCGGCATTTCGATGTTTGCTTTATATGAAGATTTGGGCGTGGCAATCCTTTTCTTTTTTAACTGTAAACGTTCAAAATCCCAACCATTTTGCGTTTTAAGTTCTAATATTGTTTGCACGGCCATCCTATCACTACACGAGAAACGACAATCAACAAGATCGAAGGTCAAAGCCAGACTGATGAATTACGAATTTCAAATTGCGCTGCAAGCAAACACCGCGAATTCGAGCGTCGCGGCTTCCAGCCCTATTTCTATATTCTGTCCTGGTCTAACCCGTCAACTGCGGTGAGCTGTCTATTTCACTCCTACTCATTTAAATTCCCAGTAAAAGTGGACAAATGCAACTGTACCCTCCGGCCTCCCTCTATATTTTTTGGCAGCGTTCAGATTGAAATCTCAAACATAATTTAATGAAAACATATTTTTTATATAAATTATTGTATGTACCTAATATGTTACGTATTCGAACAAAAATTAATTATTTATTTTTCCTTATTGCATTGGGAGGTCAGTGACCAATTGACCTAAAGGAGAAGCCGCCACTGGTCAATATCACAAGACGTTACTCATACGGTATACAATTTTTCACATTACTATCGCATTTGTTGCTTTGTTTTGGTACATGCACCATATTATCACTTTCAAAAACGCTATTATTTCACTAATCAGGTTGTGCTTGTTTACATTTCATAAAATATTTTGGCTTTTAATCCACTCACAACAGATCGATTTCTTGAGTTGGCAGTACAGTTTACAGCCGCCGCCCAAAATTGTTTACCTAACTTTGCCTCAAACTGTAAACACTTTGCTTTTTCTACCAATGTTCTCATCCTTTCCAACATAGCATTCTGCTCTGGTATGTACGAATTAGTTTTCTAGTGGCTGATAGTGTTTTCATCTTGGCATTCTTTAAATCTGAAATAATTGATATTATGGTGATAATGTATTTTCTCTCTTAGGTTGGTAGCATCTAAGTGTGTCACCAGCTTCTGAAGCTAGTCGACTTTCTTCTTTTCCTGTATGTGACATTTAGAAGAACGGCTTCCCAATTTTACCACTCATTATTTCAAGATTTCTGAAGTATTTATTACGTATCATGGGAACGTTTATGCTACTAAAAATCTTGATTTCCATACAAACATTTTATTTCTTTTGCGAATGACAATAAATCTTTAAATTTTATTAACATGTTCTACAGAAATAATTGAAACATGAAATAATAACGATTTTATATTCAGATTTGTACTACACTCTGCCCACTGTACATTTTTTGTCAGGTAGAGCTAATTTCCGACATTGATCTGTAAAAATACACCTTCTGTTTCCCACAACCAACTTTCACGTAAATTGTGTTGGTCATAATGTATAACGAATACTTCAACAAAAGACAACTTACTGAGTTCTTATTATTACATTGTGACGCTCCTTTCTTAGCTTAACTCGACGGGCTCAATTGCACGTCTGCTTATTACGTACAATTTGTGACGCCTAGTTCTACGTCGGCGACAACAAAATAAGTTTTGTTCGCATAAATTATCAAATAACTAAATCCTAAACAAGGTCCAGAATCAAGGTCAAGGGTTCGACTAGCAACAGCCGAAGAAGGGTGGTTCGATGTAAGCCTAGGCGCCACCTGTTTAAAAAAAACCCTTTCCTCCTTGAAGATAGCTTTCGGTAAACAGGAACCTTCCTGGATGTGAACTTACCTTGTTTGGTAATTTTAAACTTATCGATCAAGACAAAATAAAACACAATAGAAATATACAGTTCCCAAGTAATATAATGATCCAACAAGATTATTCGCAGTTATCAATACAAAAGTATATATATATGTATAGATCAAGTATTACACACAAAAATCCCCCGTTATGTATATACAGGTACATAAATTATATTCATAAACAAAATAACTGAACGGACTACAGTGCGTACTTTCTCTGATTCAAATTTTAAATACACAGCAAGCCCCAAAATTTACAGGGAAAGCAATAATGCGTAGATCAGGTTTTTAAACAAAGAAGTATCAATCCACTTCTAAAATTACTATCAATATTGTTTATCGAATTACCGGCTAGCATTCTATGTATATATTGAGGTCTCATATACGTACTAACTAGATTAGATAACCAAAAATTAATGGTATATACGCACGAATAAATTAAAACTCACGCAGAATTCCCCCTTTTTTTTGACTTTTAAATCAGAAATCAAATCGCGTAAACTGCAGACCATTTAACAATTTTCCAGAATACAACTTACTTTACTATAAATTGAACAAGAACTTCCCCCAAATAAAATATTCAACTCATTATAAAATTTTTGTAGAGTATTATTTATAATTTACATAAAGCTGAATCCGCAAATAAACAAGTTATAAAATTCGTCTTGGTTTTATTCTTGAAGATTTCGTGGACTTATCAATGCAACGCAGGTAAGGTAAAAGTAGATTCACAGACCTTGAAGTAGTTTTCTTTATACGCACACCTGTGCTGAGATTCCTTGCCTGGAACTATCGGCTCGCTGAATTTCCCACGTCGTTATAAATTTCGAATCTATTTTTGACTGATTCAACTCTTCCGACTGCTAATTGTTTAATGCCATAGGATGCCACTCTTTCGGATACTGGTTAACCGCCAAAAAGATGTAAAATTGGCAGAAGAAAACTCTTCAAAAGTGCACTAAAATTAGGATAACTCCTAGGGAACAGTTTACTAAAAGCACAACTGCGTTTAAACCTTGCCTTTTACTTGAAAATCCATAAAATTGGAAAACTTCCGTGTCGTAACGACCTTAATTAAAAATTCAAGTGTGCACTAGTCGAGCATAGAAAGCGTTCTGTTAACCAGTCGTTCAAAACCGAAAACGAAATGCGCGTTCGATGCGCATTAATCCAAAATGAGAATAAAATTATTTGAATACGAAATATACACCACGCGTCAGAAATCACACGTTACAAATTGCTTCGGTTGCCTCGGGCGCCAGATTTTGTTACGAAGTTTACTCTCTGTCGCTGCTCCGTTGTCCTGGGAGGGATAACGAAGTCCTAGGTAGCTACAGTTGAAGACGTCGGTTTCCAGGGGGCTGATGTCACTTAACTGCAATCTCGGAACCGGTCCTAGATACCTAACTGTGCTCGCTTTATAAATGATCAAAACATGAAGGCTTGATACATATATTTCAGCGATTAAGCATACAGAATCCCACAGGCACAATACAGTAGAAAGGAAATAGTAGCAAACACAGTAGCAATACAGTAGTAAAATACGGTAGCAAAACAGTAGCAATACACTAGCAAAATATGGTAGCAAAACAGTAGCAGGTACGGTAGCAATGCGGTAGCAGATACAGTAGCAACTACGGTAGCAGATATAGTAGCAACTGCGGTATCAATACGGTATATGAGGCAGGAAATCGGATATTTCAGCACCTGATGGGTACAAACCCCGGTATGAACGGGCTCTAACGGTTCTCTCTCTCTCTGGCAAGACGAGAAAATATCGTGGAAGACATCGTCACAGGACAGACCCAGT
>JABXWE010040668.1:0-31797 GCA_014611495.1 Limonius californicus | reverse complement strand
TACTGCTATTACTTTTACTATTATTTTACTATTACTACTGCCATTACTATTACTAGTTTTACTACTGTTACTATATGTGATTAGTTTAGTCATTAAATAAAGTGTGGTACTAGGACAAAAGTTTTTCGAAAATCAAGTAAACACTTTATTTAATATCAAAGACAAACCTAATATATAGCAGACATTCATCTATTTCATTTCTAATCATTTTCGGTTAAAGATTAATATCTGAAAAAGTTATAATAAGTAATAATAATAATAATAATAATAATAACACCATATTATAAATATACACCAGACACCGTATTAAAAAATGCGACACCTAACCTCTACTGGGACAGAACACTAATCGCAGATAAAACAGTACAGGGTAATAGACCTGATATATCATTAATTGACAAAAACAAAAGATAGTGGTTTATCTAATAGATGTAGCGATGCCAAGTACACATAACATGCAATCTACACATGTGCAGAAACTTACCAAATATGCAGAGCTGGGTATCAAAATTAAACAGCAATTTAATACGGATAAAGCAGTAACAGTGCCAATTGTGCGTTCAACAACAGGAGTCATACCTAAAGTTATACAGAAAAGTATTAAAGCATTGGAACATCCACCATTGTTGTAAATACAATTACAAAAGGCCATTATATTAAATGCATGTCATATAGTAAGAAAGTTCTTGAATATCGTAGTATAACTACTACCACATAGCTACTTGATGTAATATCCGTAGCGTGTGGAAACCGGGTTAATCTCGTGCAAATATGAAATATTAATGATAATGTATAATTTATTCTCTCAATATGTATGTTTACAGTAAACTACGATACAATACATAACCCTAAATAAATTGTTTATAATAATGGCGAGGCTCTACATCCCATGAAGGAGTTTGTCCTGCAAGGCGGAAGGTTAGAGCTTCCGTATCTTTGCTCTCACACCCGGTTTTCGCGTGCCAACAGCATGGCACGTCGCACGTGGTTGAGGTGTTGGCCATCAAACAGTACACAACCGCATTATTACCCCTTGTTTATTTGAACGCAGATATCAAATTATTTAAAACGACGTAGTAGGCCACCCGCCAGGTATCGAGTCGATGATTTGAATTCCAGACCTTTCGCACCGGTACCGGTACCCAGTGCTCTAACGACTGGACAACGTCGGCGCTACACTTTACTTATTATTATTATTATTGTCAGCCATTAAATCCCATTTTGAGCAAAGGCCTCCCCCATTTGGTTCCATAAGCTTCTATCATCTGTTATCTGCCACCAGTTCTTTACGGCTGTTTCCTCGATCTCCTCTGGCCATCTAGTGCTGGGGCGCCCTCTTTTTCTGCTGCTTTCATTTGGACACCATTTTGTGGCAATCACTGACCACCTTTTATCTTTGATTCGTCCCAGACGCCCTGTCCACTTCCACTTTAGCACTTTGCACCTATTTATTACATCAACTGTCCCTACTTTTTTATGTATATCCGTCCCTTTTATTTTATCTATTAGTTGTAGTTTCAGGATAGAACGTTCCATTTTTGTTTGCGTAACTTTTAACTTCTTTGATTGATTTTTATGTAGCGACCATGTTTGGGAGACATAAGTTAAAACCGGAATAATGCACTTATTAAACACCGGACTTTTTAGTTTTAGTGGTAAGTCGCCTTTGAAGATTTTCTTAAGTGACCAGTATTTTTTCCATGCCTTATCGATTCTTCTTTGAATTTCAATTTCTGTTCTCCCTTTGAAGGAGAGCGCCTGACCGAGGTAAATCACTTCGTCTTGATATTTAATCTCTTTTTCTTTGATTTTTATCACTTTACTTATTAGTTGAACAACATCTAATGGAAATTAAAAGGTATTACATAAAAAAGGTAATATTTATAAAAATAAAATGTTTGCCTTGTAAATATATACCTAGAAAAAGACAACCTACTGAATTTTATAAACTATTTGATAATTCCTAGGCAAAATAATACATTTTATTTCATTTCATGGTATCCGTTGTGTTTAAGACTCCAATAACAGCGTTTGGATCCTAAAAATAATGGTAAATACACTTTAGAAAGACAAATAACTTGGAACTAATAAGTGCTTACTTTTTGCAGCGTAGTAGATTGATCGTTGGATGAAAATGCATATTTATCATAGTGCATCACACGCATAGTGATAGGCAAGACTCTAATTTTATAAATACATCCATTAATTTGATTTAATCTGCAACTGGTAATACCGTGAGTTCAAAAAGTAATTACATAACGGTTGGCCACGGAATAATAAAATAATGTCTAATGCAAGCTTTACATACCAACTGACGTTTAGGCACAGCCTTTTTGGCGCCATTTAGCGCTAGCGCCAGTACCTAACCGGCAGTGTTATGGTAGGTTAAGTTGCATGGTAAATGTAAATAAATCAATTTCTGAAGAAATGAGTTCTATTATTTCAATTTAGACGATATCAGTAACAACTAAATTACTACACTATTAAACAAATCATAACGAGTAGGTAATCATTAAAATTGGAAATTATAATTTTTTTATTTCCCAGGTACAGAAAAATAAACAAAAAACTAAAGAAGCTGTTCAAAATGACCACCGTTTTCCTGCAAACACAAATTTACTCGTCTGTTCATACTGTTAACAGCATTTATAAGAATTTGAGGAGTTATATTAGCACAGTGTTCCGTAATTCTGTTTTGCAGTTCCTCGATATTGTTAATAGGAGTCTTGTATACATTATTTTTCAGATAAGGGAATATAAAGTAATCTAAAATAGTCAAGCCTGGTGATCTAGGTGCAAATTCTGGATTTGAATGTAAACTAATTATTCGATCGTCAAAAAATTCACGAAGGTAATTGAAGGTCTCTTGAGCGGTGTGGGCCGTCGCGCCATCCTGTTGGAAGCAGCCTTGCTGGAGCTCATCTTCATGAAGCTGATTAATAAATTCACGCACAATATTCCAGTATCTCTCAGCAGTAACAGTTTCGTGGAAAAATATGGGTTCGATAATACGTCTTCGCGACACAGCAATCCAAACACCAATTTGTAACGGGTGAAGGGGAGATTTGCGAAAAGTATGCGGATTTGCAGCACTCCATAACCTCATATTTTGTGAATTTATATACCCCGAAAGGGTGAAGCAGACCTCGTCAGGAAAAAACGTTAAATTTTGCAATTTGTCGTTGTTCATTAAATTTTGTGGAACCACTGGCAATACAAAATTCTCCTTTTGTGCTCTGCTGGCAGCAACTCATATAAAGCAAGAATTTTGTATGGGAACAGCATTAAATCTGTTTTATAATAGTAGGACAAGTTTCTAATGATAAACCAGTCCCTTGCGAAAGTGTACGTAGTGATGTAGTGGGTTGCTCGTCAAACGTTGACGAACATCATCAACTGTATTTTGAGTACGAACTCTTGGCCTTCCAGCTGTATCTCTATGAGCAATGCTCACTGTATCTCGGAATATATCAACACATCTTCTAAGTGCTCTGTAAAAATCTCCTTCAAGGAGAGCAATATCTGGAAATTGTTGCCGCAATTCCTCTAAACATGGCACTGCACTGTAAATTCATTCGCCGTTCTCTCGAACACCATTTCGAAAATATGATTCAATCATAAATGTTTTGTGTTCTATTGTAAAAACCATTATAATTGTAACTTAATTGAATTTTCAATATAAACTTATGACAACAACAACAGCGATGACAGTTAATGAATTTTAAAGCTTGCATTACTTTTAGTTTTCATAGCCAAACCTTATGTAATTACTTCTTGAACTCGCGGTATTTTCCAAAAACTGGAAATGAATGTTGCCATCTTATCTAAACATGTTGAATGTCTACATTTTTAAAGGTGTTTTATATCTAGTTGTCACTTTCAGGTAATATAGGGCAAAACTTGGATCCAATTTTACTATGTTTATAATTCGAGTATCAGTAATTAAAATCAAAAATGGAATTTGTATAGGAAATGAAAAGAGGAACGTTCTTAAACTGGGAGAAAATAGCGTTTTATATTACGGAACCTTAACAAAATTCGAAGCGGCAGGGCATGTATATAATTTTGCCCTAAAATGTTTGTATCTGAAATATATTACTTTTCTGTTTATTCTTCTTAAATTAATTTTAAAATGTACCTGTTTGTATGTTTTACCACAGAATGTCAACGTAATCATCCCTCTGTAGAGCTATGTTGATATTTCAACTCAACAGCATGCATAAATTCATAAGCTATTGTACCACGGTTGACATATCCTTCTCTTTGCAAGTTAAAATCTTGACGACCACCATCTTATTCCTTAGATATTGGTCCCGCACTAACCGCCATTTACAAAATTTAACTCACAGTCAATACACCGGGAAAGTTAACGTATAGCTAGGAATAGTTGAAAATAGCCTTATCGATCAATATTTTATTGACGGTAATCTCAATACAGCCAAATATTTAGAGCTATTAAGGAACGTAGTATACTTAGGCAATGTATACTAAAAAGAAAAATTCCCTGTATGTTATTTTAGGAATATATTACTACTAGACATATGTTTCACGAGCAATTAGTTTGGCGAGCATAGACACCCGCGAACAAACAACAGGCGAGAAAATGGTGGCAAACAAGCGGTGGCGAGTAAATGAACGCGAGAAAGTTGAAGGACGCCATATTATATACAACGATTAAAAATTTTGAATTGCTCATCGCAAACTCTATATTATTTTTGTATTACGCACAGTATTTAAACAACAATCCATATAGTACGTGACAATAATGGGTCATAAGCTTTAAAGCTAACAGTGAATTCAATTTCATTAATCCTTATCAAAATATTTATTCCAAAGTAGAGAAATTTTACGATTAGTTACTAAGAAAAACTAACCCGAACTGAATGCTCAGGGAGTAAATTATTCAAGATTATAAGGCAGTTGACAATTTTTTTTAAATCTTATTTTATTTTGGGAATAGAACTGTGAGTTGGTAACTGCTAATAATGATTTCGAACATTACGTAAATAATTGAATTAGCATGACATGACATTTTTAAAACTGATTCGTTTTCTTTAATACTACTGTTAGTATAGTATAGTATAATATAAAGAAGGTGTATTGAAGCCAGATAAATACAAGTAATAAAAGTTTTATTTAATGGTTGTTTAAATCCAACTTCTAACAGTCGGTACCTTCTTTGGAGAGAATAAAGTTAAATTAAGTTTAAAATGAAAAACATCAATTTACTTGCAACAACTTGCAGAGAGAATTAAAATCTTTAAACGCTCGTTCAAGCAAATTGCTGTTATTCTCGAAAAATTAAGAACATCCATACATGCTTTTGAGCTTAATAAAGTCTATTTCGCTCATGGCTGTCCTTTGACCAATGTATACAAATGGATTCTAAAACAGTGTTTATAGCAAAGTTACTGCGCCGTTAATTACTAAAATATTTAAAACAAATATGTAAGGTGGTTCTTTAATACTTCATAAATTTTAAATTTCTGGATCGTGTTAGCCAAATGTTATTGTATCTAAAGAATTAAAACCGTTCGAAAATACCTAATAATAATTGTTATTATACAAAGGTTTCAGATAAGAAGATGAAATTTAGTAGAGATTTGTAAGTCTGTTACTCTAATAATCCGAAAATATAAGAATGGTGCAAAATAAGAAAGGAGCTTTCGCGGTGGTACTTCCCATTAGGGAAGGGGATTAGCTCAGAATTTCTAAGATACGAATAAAGGGAATACCCACAGCAAGCACTACAAAGCGAGTACCTTCCATTTTATTTACAAGAAAAATGGTAGAAAT
Organism: Limonius californicus; assembly: GCA_014611495.1. Classification (NCBI taxonomy): domain Eukaryota; kingdom Metazoa; phylum Arthropoda; class Insecta; order Coleoptera; family Elateridae; genus Limonius; species Limonius californicus. Next base: position 26,001 of record JABXWE010040668.1, on the reverse strand, counting down.
TAAGTTGCCTCTGTTATGTCTCTAGGTAGTTGTATTCGTAAATGAATTTTTTCGGATTAAGAGATTCTTTGATTCCATTGTATTGATTTTTGTTTGGTTTCTAGATCGCAGTATTACATCTACGTTTCGTCAACAATTAAAATTTGCTACTGCCCTTATTGTTGTTTAGCCGGAAAAGATTGTCGTCCAGCCAAAATTCTACTCGTTTTGGCTTAGCAAACACACACAGGTGTCTCGGCACTCATCTTGCAGACGTATTTTCTCAATGAAATGATCATCCGTTGGGACCGTTGGAGTGTACCAGACGACACAAAATTTTCAAGAGTTGAAAACCTACCTATTTTTTTGCAACTGCCTAAAGTAATGCCCAGCTTGAAACAGAAAGTAGCTCATATCGGTAACGGACTACAAAGAAAACGGAAAATCGAGAAGCTACTTGTATGCTGCATTTACGTGACTAACTTATCTAGAAGATATTTTTGTCTAAAATTGTACAGTTTTCAGAAGAAACCACCTATTAACTTAAATTTCTCCATATCATCAATCAACCAATATCGTCCATTCTCGGACATAGGTCTCCTCCAGATGTTTCCGAATTCTTCTATCTGGAACAGTTGCAACCTAGTTTGTTGAAATCCTTTTCAAATCATCTGTTCATCAGGTGGGTGTTCTCCCTTGACTGCGCTAGTCAGTCTTTGGTCTCCATTCTATAATATTTCACGTCCATCTCTCTGCCTCACCGCATGGTCGACCCATCGCCACTTTAATTTGGCTGTTACGCCTTCTACTCCCGTTTTTCTATGTATCTCTTCGTTCCATATTTCATCTTTCAGTATTATCCATCAATCGATCTTTCCATCTTCCGTTATGCAATACTCAGTTTTTTTGTTGATATTTTTGTCCGGGTTAAAGTCTCTGTTCCGTAGGTAAGCACTGTCAGAATACATTTATTAAAATTGGTCTAGAGTTGTCAAGCTTGGTTATATCTCCTTTTCTGTGTAGGAAGATGGTTATCCCATTCTTCCGTGCTGAGGGAATCTCCTGGTTATGTAGGCATATCCTCAGAATTTTGTAGCTTCAGCTACAATACCATCTTCATCAAGTGGTCTGTTGTTTATCATTTTCTTTAAAGCTTCCTTTTTCTGATTGGAATATCCTATGATCCTTGGTTTTATATTTTTTTAGGTTTTGTGTGGTCAGGTCTAAGTAGGGATGGTTGTTTGTGTATAGTTGTTTGTAGGATTTTTCTACAATGTGTATTGTATTTTCCCTATTTCGTGTAATGTTCCCTTCTTTATCTTTAATTTAGAATATTTCGTTTTTACCATTTGTTAATTATTTCCTTAAAACTTTCATACTTTTATTTTGTTCAATAGTTTGGGTGATTATTTATGCTTTGTGGTGATGTCTTTTTTCGTTTTCCTAGATATTTTTTTGTTGATTTCTTTTAGTTTTTGTTGGTCTACGCTTGGTTTTCCTTTGAGGGCTTTTCGTTCTTCTATATTATTTTGGAATTCTTGACTAATTTTTTCCAATTTTGAGATTTCCGGGCATAATTTTTGCTGTTCTTTGCAGTTTGGTTCAGGATGTTAATGTTTGCGTTTCTGCCTTCTATTTATGTTTTATTTCCTATCACATTTGCGATATGGTCACTAAGTTTGTCTATTTCCATTGGATGAGTCCATGTTTGACAGATTCTTTTTTTTATTAACCTGCTTCTTTCGTGCTGCAGGTTTCTTTTGATAGAAGCTCTTACAATACGATAGTCACTCCTAGTTGAGAATCGATTTAATACTGTGACATCCTCGAAAAATGTTTTTTGTTTGTGGCAAATTAGTCGATTTCATTGTGTCTTATGCCATCGGGGCTTTTCCACGTCCATCTTCTTTTGGTTTTTTGTTGTAAAAACTGTTCACTTGGAATAAATTAGTTTCCAGTAGGAAATTTATTATGGTTTCTCCGCGATCATTTCTGCCCGGTCAAAGTTCCCGAGTGCCACTTCAAATGGATTCGATTTTATTCCGATTTTTGCATTAAAATCTCCGCATATGACTGTTTTAGTTTCTTTTATTACTGTGGAAATGTCTTTGTAAAATATATCTACTTCGTCGTCATTGTGTTCCGAGGTCGATGCGTATATATATGCATGATTTTATAGGGTATCTGATATTTAGTCGTACTATCATGCAGGTAGATGTTGCTTGGATAGTTACAATTTTGTCTATGTTAAAAAATACTACGAAAGTAGATGAAAAATCGTACTCCTTCTATTGGTGCGTTGTCGTGGCCTTCGTGGTAGAATTTATGTCCCGATATCAGTGTCACTAGGTTTTCGCCGCGTCTTATCATCTCGCTCGGGTGGCATTCCATTTTATGTTTTTCAGCTCTATTTCCATCTGCGAATTTTTCTTCTGACGGCAAAGTCATTACGTTATAGGTTGCAATTTTTTATGATTGATTGATTGATTGATTTGAAACAGCGAGATCTAGGACGTTTTCGCGGTTGGCTTTTGTACACCCTAACTAAGAATTTTGCCTATCTGGGGTAATTCCAACTCCAGTAGTGATTTTTGACGTGTCCCACATCGTAGTGGCACGGGACCTACGGCTTTACTTCTTATCCGACAGAAGGCGCATTTTCAGATTTTTCCACGCTAGAAAAATCTCGCCGACCTCAGCCAGGTTCGATCCCGCGTCCCTCGGATCTAAAGGCAAACGCACTAACCACTAGACCAATGAGGCCGGCAATTATTATTTTTTTAGATTTATGCTCGACTTCTTGCTCCTCCCATATTCCTTGGAGCAGACTGACAGTTTCCTGTCAGTATGGGATTTTGAGCTTCTAGCTCGACCCACCTGGGGATTTTATTTGGAAAGCGACATTTTCATCTTAAAGGAGATATTTGCCGAACTCTACCAAGCTGGTCTGTGCGGGTTGATATGGGAAAGGTGTGGTGAGGAGTGGATGGGAAAAATTAAAGTTTCTAACATGATCTCTCCCAATTTTAGGAGGTGGGAGAGAAACATGGCTCGTGTGGACAGGAGCGTTTCCATGAAATAGACCTATCTTCTATCGTGATCATAGGAGAGTGTTAATCCGCTACCCTAATTTCAATCAAATAATTAAATTTCTCCATATCTACCCAACTTAATAAGAATGCGACAACTTTACAGACAACTTTAGATTTAGATAGTTTGCAAAAAGTAGTGACTACGAATATCAAAGGTAAAAGAAAGCCCAGTGCCTAGTAGTTTATACGTCGTCTATTGCTATCTTCAGATGTTTAATTTGTAGATCATGGTAAACCAGCTAGAAAAAGAAGTGAAAAGGCTTAAGGATACGTAGATCCAAGCATATAACTCCTTATAAACAAATTGATTAACAAAAATATACCAAGAAGAAGATTTTTGTAAAAAGAAAAACGAATTCTGATGGTGAGAAGGGGTCACTATCCAAAATCACCTTCTCGTCCTCCTATTTTCTTCTTATTTGAGGATTTCATTGGTTTACCTCAAGTAGTTTTAGGGCACTTGAAGATTTGCCATGATTTTAAACAATTTATGTCAGTATTATAAAACCACCCGGTATAATATATTTTAATTTTAAATAAATACCCACCTTAGGTAGTAAAGTGGGTTTTTTATTTTTTGTAAATGCATATTTGCCATAATGCATAATGCTACCGTAATCGTACTCTTGACCAAAACTTTCAACGACATCTGAACCGTATTTTCGAAAATTTTTATATTTCCCTACAAACAAACAATTATTAACTGATGTAATTACTTTGCTTTATCTATTTGCTTGTGTGCATAGAAAGAAATACTGACCCGGTCTAATATTTTCCCCAAATATATCCACGTAGTCGTCCCTATCAGAATCAGATTGTTGATGGTGAAAACCAGCAGCATGCAAAAATTCGTGCACAACTGTACCATATTTGAGGCACCGCTTCTTCTCTGGATCTAAGTTTAGCTGTTGGCATCCTCCTTTCCGTCCAACATATGACCAACAGCCTTCTCCTCGCACGCCCTGTATATAATCAAAGAATGTAGTACATTTCTGAACCAAAATTGGAAGATGCACAAAACTAAACTCTCTGAAATAATACATTCTAATATACTTTCTATAATCACTGAATGCCTTCGCATATTTTTCTGTCAGATATATGCTTAATTTTTAATGCTTCTGGTGCCGTAGAATGGAGTGTAATTGATCATATAAATTTTTCAACTTGGCATAACTGCGCGGAACAGTATTCAATCATACATTTTCTCTGTTGCTAATAAGGTATTTCCATGTTCTAATACATTCTTATCGTTGCAAAAATATTTTTTCCCCACAAAAAGTAATCAACTCTACGATCAACTTTATACATGGACTTTGATCGACATCATAATTTTAGCGCGGAAACACGTACTATTATAATAATGGATTATGAACAATCTAACCCGCATTGAAGTCCATTAGCTCGTTCAGAGTTATGTAGAATTTTCGTTTTTGGGGTGTGATTGATCACCTAAGTTAACTTTGATCGTCATCAGATTGCTTATTATTCATTAAATAATAATTAAAAGTGTTTGTTTCGAGAAATTATATTAGGTCTGAAATAAAGTAAGTAAAAAAGTATCAAGTAACTAAAACAACAATCCTTAAAACAAAAGCCAAATATTGATATACAAAATAAAAAAATGTTACGTTCGTTTCAAATTTGCCGCTTTATATGAATTAATTTCTTAATTTTTTTGCCGCTTCGTAAGAATTTATAACGTTATTTTAATAATTGCAGTCTTATTTTGGGTTACCGTTTCGCTATTTTGTTGTGTCTTTCTAAGTTTAAGTTATGTTGACAGTTCCTTTTGTGTCGAAATTGCCGAATATTGTTTTTTTCTCGCGCAGACCTCGAACGTTTCTGAGAATTCACGTGTTCATGATTCTAGAACATTTCATGTTATTTTGTAATATGGTGCAATTTCTTTTGGGGGAAACGCAGCTTCATGTCGCGTTGAGTCCTCAGTCAGTCTTCGACATTTCCTGGCTCCGATTTTTTCCAAATTACATCTTAAGGGAAGGGCCGTAAATATATCGAGTGCTGCAGGGGCGGCTTTTGAGTTTTTCTTTCGAGGGGTATCCGTTATGTGTGTTTCGTCTCGTTGTTTTACTAAGGGGTATTAAACAGACCATCGGCTACTGTCGGATTTAAAAGGAAACACTAGTTTCAACCACGGTAAAGGCAATTCTTTGCGAATTGACCGATCGCCGTTTGGCGGATTAATTTCCGAGACCAGTTTCCGTCCCTCTGCGCTGAACGCATCAAAGTTTCGGGCCCTTGTTGACTTCATTCAATCGAGTCTCCAGGGCTATATCTGGGGATTTTCATCATCATCCCGTCAACTCTTCCGAAATTGTGCCTGCCTCCACCGGAAGTTAAGGTAAAAACAGACTAGTTTTTGTGTGTGGTGAAAAGAAATCTACGCGCGACTTGCAAAATTTGACCAAATTAAACTTTGTTTTGTTGGAATAAAATGCGACCGTCAGTCGCAGATTGTTTTCATATTTGCACTAATATTTGTAAAAAGTAATTGTATCATGCCTGTAATCCCGACGCCTTTGGGCGCACGCAGCTATTTGATTAGAGTAAATATCGTGCTCCCAAGAGCGACGAGCTTCGTTTTTCTGAAAGTTCAAAAAGTAAAATCTATGTAATCCAAACTTGTCATTTTCTTGTATTGTCATTTTTAACCGTTTAATTATAGGTGTGTTAAAAACTTACTGCCTCTTATTGTGCCTTTTGTACTTGTTTGTGTAAGAATTTTGCAAGCTTCAAATATATAGGAGGAGGCACAATACAGGTGAGTTCCGTTCCCGTAAGCTTGTTGGCCTCTCGGCCTTCCACGAGGACCTACACAATCAGCTGGATTTGGAAGGTGGCGCCCACTTATTTTGAGTCACCCTGTACACAACTAAAGATTTTCTCCCATAAGCGATTTTCACGAACTCCCCCTACTCCTCTGAGCTAATATGTAGGCCATTTTCCATTTATCTGGTTACGGGTCGTCGGAAAAGCACAATTGGCCCGTAACACAAAATCTCAAAAATAAATCTTCTACTGCTTTCTTCGGCCGTCTGTATTGTCAATAGCAGGTTCCAACAAAATCGTAATAATGTCTTCAATGTGTATGGTAATATCATCTTTCTCTTCCATTCTAAATGCATTTTTTTTTCATCTACAAATTTCATGTCTAACACTTCAGTTTCGTCACCATTTGATACTTACACGGCCACATACCGATAATTTATTGTTTTGCGCATTCCACCAACTACTTTTACTAGTAGATACGATCCTTTCTTTATCTCATCTTTGTTAAACTCCAAATATTCTCTATCTTCCTTGTTTTGTAGCAATTAACAAAGATTTTCCGCATCATTGTCGTCATGAAAATTATGTATTGCTACAGGTTCATCCACGTCACTGTCGTAACTGCTGAAATCTGAGCGTTGGGCAGTAACACTATTTCCCGGCTATACAAGTGGTTTAATTCGCTTGATACGTCGAGATGGTTTGTTCAAAAATCAACAAAGATATTTTACATTTGACCTTCTTCGGGGTTTTCTTTAATACGTCAGTTTTTTTTTCTCTAACAATCGATCCCGATTCAATGGAACTATGCCTGTGGCATCAAAGGAAGACACAAGATTCCTTTGAATAGCATTCTGTTCCTTCTCGTTGGAAACTTGTTGTCCATTCGGACGGACGTGGATTGCAGTAAAGGCGGGAAAGTCTTTCTTAGAAGAAAGGCTTGGATCCGTCGTCTTCCATTCGAAAATAACCTCCTCCAAGCCATTTTAAATGGTGTTTAAAAAATCACATCCGAAGGCTGGCAGAGGTTGCAATCGGGCAGAATTCTTTTTCCCGATTACCAAAGTCGTGGTGCTGTACTCCACCCTAACATGGTGATCAATTTAACCCATATAAAAAATTTAGAAGTACATTTGGACCAGCAACGACAGAAACAATAAAGTGAGGTTAGAATAACATTAACTATCTACGGTCATGATTCTGTAATGAGATGTTGCTATGTTCATTGAATATTGAAATATAATACAAATTTTCAGGGGTATACACCTTGAAAATGCGTTATAGCCAATTTTAAGCAGCAGATCACTTCGAACACCATCTTTGAACAAGCTTTAGACATCTACGCTCCCGATGAGAAGTTATTGCGCACGCCAAATTCAAATAATTAAAATTTGGAAATAATTATCAAAATCGCCCCGCGAAATCAATTTCATTCTATTTTACGGTCCTTCCGCCTATTGTTCGTCATCTACTGATCAACGGCGGTTGCTGCAGTATGGTTTGCCTAACTTACAAGAACTAACATTATACAATGGTCAAAATAAATAGGTTACAATAAACTTTTGGGCAAGATTGTGGCTTCTGGTTATCATCTAAAGTGTTTCTCGGCACGTATTTTGTTTCTAAATAGTTATAGAATTTGATCTACGGATCGCATTTTCTGCGAATAGTATTAGTTTTTAATATTTTTGCTAATTATTAATAAGAGGAAAATGAGATTCCCTAATTAACTAGATCTTTTGGGGCATATAACTCTCCGTAGATCAAATTTGATTTACTTAACAAATGTATTACTGCAGCGAGAATTATTTCAAATTCACTATTAAAGGCACAATCTTGCCCAAAAGTTTAATAAATTACAAGTCAATTTCGTGGTGTATTACTGGTTGCCAACCTTAGTCCTTAATGGCCTTAATAGAGTTCCCATGCCATTTATCGTAAATTTTCCATGCTTAATGATTAAACACATAAACACGATAATGAATCAAATTTCTATTTGTGTTGACACATACTTTATAATATTAAATGGATTTCACTAACGATTTCGCTATTTATTCAATGTATTGCTCTGAAGTTCCACAATTTCTTTAGTCCTTTCGCTTTTATACCTGTACTTACCAAGAAATTTTCAAGAATGCTAACCATAATTTAAGATGTTGAAGTTTAAATCATTTTTATACAATTTGTAAGATCAAGTATACCCTAAAATTTGTTAATGTGAAACTAAAATGCGTGCCCAAACTTTAGGAATGAGTTCCCCACACCAAAATGGGAAAAATCGCTTTTCTACATATAATTATGTTGAACCAATGTTTTGAAATTTTATGCGCATTCATAACTCATAAATGCTGTAGATGAGAGCCCAGTTTCATTTTAATAAGCGCACCAGGGGCGTCTCAAGTGAGAAGCTCAGGTACTGTTTTCTATAATATCTTTTCCATTATTTTATTTTTCTTATTTTTGACAGGACAATCTTATTCTGGATGGAAAAATGCGCAGGAAAGGTGTTATAGTTCGATAAACCCAACCGTTTTCGAGATAATTCAATTTTTATAAAAAATCGAGTTGCCGTGAAAATTTGGAAACTTCGTACAATTGGGATTAAATTCGCAGCATATATTTAGGACAAAAAGACAATAAGAAAAGTTTATATAAACCTTTCTCCGCCACTTTACAAGGCACAGCCCAACAAATGTTTTATCTGTACATAATGTTACTTATTGTAAACTAATAAGACCATTTTGTCAAAAATAATAAAAACAGAATAATGTAAAAGATATTGTGGCAAATTGTATCTGATTTTTCCAGTTTGGGGAAGCATTTTAGTATATCAATGAGATAGTAACTTTTGTTACAGAAAAATAAATTTTTCATGAATCGAATTTGAAGAATTACCTTTGAATTTATCAGATATGAGTGCAGAAGAAATTGTAGAAGAAATAAATAGGACACAAAAGTGAAACGCTGAAGAGATAACATAGTACTCAAAATGATAAAATGGGGACACGAAATTATAAATAATTACATATGGAAGTTACGCAGGACAGCATACGAGACGAAGCCTCGCGGAATTTGAATTTGAAAAGTGGGAAAGAGGGCTTTATTTATTCTGTAGTAATTTCCGTCGTTATGGAAACAAATAGTAGGTCGTAAATTAAGTTGCCTACATTTAGGCGCTTCTTAAAGAATCTCTGAGAAGCTCCATCCCTGAAAGCGAACAAAATGTTTGTATAATGTATACATTAAGCCCTAGAAGTTTGTCCCCGCAATTCATTTACACCCTGTATACAATAATTACAATGCGTATAAAGGTTTTCCAAGCTTAAAGTAGGCTATCAAACATTTAAAATAATGAACAGTTACAATATAATTGTAGAAATGCAAATAATTGCAAATAAACACAAAGTAATCAAAACATTAGAATAAGTCGAAAAAGATGATAAACAAGGAAGTAGAAATAACGTGTAATGTAGAGAAAGTGAATGTAAAAGTTTTATATTAGAGACAAAAAAAGAAAAATTATGAAAAAAAAATACAAGTATACAACATATGAACACCGTCCCTTACTATATGGCAGTGAAATTTGGCCGACTCATTGTAAACAACGGCAATAGGATTAAAGTTTCTGCGGAAAATCATAAATATAATAAAAGATGACAGAAGGAAAAATAAAAAAGTTGAAAGACAATAGGAATAAGTAAATACAAAAACAGTAGTAAAACAATTAAAACGGTTCGTATAAGTTTACAGAGACGACGAAGAAGATGAAGACCTAGAAAGAGTTTAAAGAACAGAACAATAGAACTGGGCAAGTAAACGTGCAAGGCAGTAAAAGGATTGAAACAGGCAGCGCAGGAATCATCCAAGTCCAACAGAAAGCAAGGACTATACAGAAAGGGACAAAGAGCCTCGCTACGATTCGTTGCTGTAAGCCTCAGCCAGTGTTATAGTAGAAACTCGAAACCTACTTTTAAAAAGTGGAAGCAGGAAACTGTCTTATTCAGACACCATTGATTCGAAAAATACCAACTATATTTCCTGTTAGAAAAGGTATAGCCAAGCGAAAGGGTTACATTACAACTGCGATTTTCCTTGTGTGCTTGATGTATTTAGTTATAAGAACCTTACCTTGCTTAAGCTGAAACTCATAATAAAGAAAACCGGGGAATAAATTTATACAGCTATGTCGCTTCCAACATAAAATATAATTTCATTTCAATAAAATCTGGAAATCTTACGGTTACGAGAACATAATTTCTATCATTCTTTCTTCGTAGCCTTGGTTTAAAACAACTTTTGCGGAATGCAGCTTCAAGTATGGCAGTAATTTTCTGTTGTAGCTTCTTGTCTGCAAGCCCTTGGTTTGATAATAGATAATGTATAGGATGTTGCGCTTACCCAACGCAGAATGAAATTCATAAGGCATTGTCCCTTTCGGCCAACGCCGTTTTTTATCTATAAGTCCATTTCTTTGAGCCGGTGCGAGAACTATATCACCTTGGTGCTGCCCACTATACTCCCATACAGGCTCCGGATTATACGGCGTCCAAGCAGCAAGTCGTTTAGCTTTGGTGTACTCACAAATTCTTATCACATTTTAGGAATTTTATAGAACTATTTACCGTCTTCAGTTGTAAGCTGTTTATAATCACTACGTGGACAAACCAGTACAGCAATTTGTAGTGATACACCTACAACTACAAACCTTATAAGTTTCATAATGTTGTACCTAAAAGATACAATTGAAATAAAGTTAATTCCATTTAGAAAATTGCACATACCTGAAAGTAACTAGAAAAATTATTTCCAATTAATAGTAAACAATGCATTATAAAATGCTGAGTTTACTAGTGACATTAATTACAATGTCTAACAAACCACATTACCAACTGGGTGTGTATAGCACAACATACAACGCTACAAAACATTCATTAGCTTACAGCAAAGAAAATTTTAATTTTTAAATGAACAACGTCAGTAATATATGACAGTAAAAATATATTTTGAATTTTTGTCAACAACAACAATGTGAAATTCTAATATAGAGTAGCGGTACTTGTGGGCCACACTCCATGCTTTGTTAAATGGCATATTTTTAAATAAAATAAGTAAACTATTAAAAGAAATTATGTTCTCACAATCAACATACTAGTGGGAAAAAGTGACAAGGTAGACCAACAAAGCGATGGCGAGAGTTTTGGGAATAAATATACGGAATTGTCTATCTATATGGCAAACATTACACAGCAATAATACGAGAAGCCTGCTATTCTGTTTCTGCTAAGAAAAATGCGCAGAAACAGCAGAAAATGTAAGAGATATGATGTATAAACATAGATCCTTATTAGAAGAAAGCACACAACTATTCATAGCATACGTTGAACCCAATAAAACAATCCGAAAATTTATTGTAGAATACCAAAGAAAATTAAGAGAAAAGGCAATCATGGAAGTGCTGGAGCAAAACAAGTATATGAAAGTACTGCGAACATCTATGAGAAAGTTTCAAAAAAATAATTAGCATCGTAACGAACTTCCTTAAACGAAGAAAACATTTTATGAATGTGACACAAATGTTGAAACGTCATTACCTACTACTACTATTATTATTATTATGTTTGTTGTATTTCCTGCTATAGGGTTTTTTGGGAGGTTGAACGGGTATTAGACCGAATTCAACGCCAAATTCTATTTACGTGTGACTTAAAAATTGTCTTGTAATATTGCATGCTTTTAGTGTGATTACTTTCTGAATAAACCGTCGATTCTGGCTTGGGTTCGAAACTTAAGCATTACTACGCGGATTTCTAAAAATCTTGTCTGCAACCCACCACACACAATTTCCCAATCCGGCTTGCAACCGTGTGATCTTAATGCTAAAAACCGTCTCTGGAATTTCTGTCGTTCGGATTCGACGTTAAACTGTAAGTACCCGGTGTTTCCATCTTAGCGCTGAGGAGAAACACATGGCAGAGAAGAGGCCGACGCCCAGCAGTGGGACAAAAAGGTTGTCAATGATGTGTTCTGGTAGCTGTATTGTTTTTGAGGTTTCTGTAACTGTATTAGGCGTGATTCCTGTGGCGTAGATCATGAAGGGCAGTATAACAGCTGTGTTTTGGCGCCATGTCAGACTTCTTCTTTGTATTTTTCGCTTAGATTGTGCTCTATATGTATAGACATTTCAACAAAATATGTGGTCCTGCTGTGTTTATGCTTTAATGTCATATCAGGTCTATTGTATTTTACAGTTTTATCAGTTTGTACGATAAAGTCCCAGTATAATTTGTACTTTTGGTTTTCAAGTATTTTATATGGAGTGTATTTGTTAAATTTTCTGTGCACCTGTTCAATTGCATGATTTAGCAATAGCTTGATGGATAATGGATGGACAATTTTAGCAACGACATAATGCCTTTGGGTGTACTGGGTTCCTTCCAAGATGAGGCAGTCATTTATGATATGCTGGACAGTTTCTGAGTATAGTTGACATTTTCTGTATATTTAGTGTTATGGTGTTTACGGTTTTTGGATGCGAAATACCATCTTTATATCATTGCTGATTAGTGATTAGTGCGTTTCAGTTGAAGCGTAAAGCTTGATATCGTCCATGTAGAAAAGATGGTTTATTTTATATGAGGTTTGTCTTTGTTTTTACTTGAAGCCCTAGGTTAGTGTCTTTGAAGGTGTCGGATAAGAGGTTGAGACAAAGACAAAACGATAGTGCGCTAAAGGAATCATCTTGGAATATTCCTCGATTTATCTTGATTTTCTTTGTCTCAATATTTGTTGTTTCCGTGTTCAGTTGAATCTTTGTTTTCTATGTTTTTATATTTGTTTCAAGGAATGCAATTATTTCGGGTGTATTCTATATATTTGTAGAGTCCTTATGAGCCAACTATGCGGAACAAATGTCAAATGCTTTTTTGTAATCGATGAAGGATATGTACAAATTTCGGCGTTTCTTCTGTGCCTGAGTCATAATGATAAAATGGATTACAAGCGTTCTTTGCATCCCTGGCTTTTCTTCCTGTATGCTTTATGTTCTTCAGTTAAAATAGTATTTTCTTCTATATGTTCTAGATGTTGATGGTTAGGTGGGTTTTGTGTCCATTGGTGTATAGGATTATATGTGATTCCAGTTGTTAGGGAATCGGGCATTTGGTTTGAATTGTTGAGTAAAAATTTTATATGACTTGCTAATCTTTTATACGTATCTGTGAATTTTTTGAGCCAGAAATTTTTCAACCTGAAATTTTACAGTCTATCAATTGCAGGTGCCTTCCAATTGTGTGTACCGTTTAGTACTTTTCCTGGTGTCTTTGCTCTTTCTCGTATATCCACGAAGCTGTTTCGCAATGTTCAGTATTGTCTGACCATAACCCTTTCCAGTATTTTGTGATGTTCTCTTCTGTAGGTGAATTGGCGACTCTGTTTCCTTTATTGTTGTTAAGGTTTTTATAAAATTGTTTTCCATTCAAAAAAAAGTATCTGTTTTGTCGTTTTCTGAAATCTGCTTCTATAATTATGTCTTTTGATCCAACGGCGTCATATCAGGAGAGCATGTGGCCAGTTTAAGGGAGCATAATTTCTTCTACCTATTCGTCTGTTTAAGTATAGGTGATTTAAATGGTTGAGGACATTTAAAGTGAATTGCGGGGCGTCCCATCGTGGATGAACCACATATCTTGGCGAAGTTCTAAAGGCAGATCATCCAAAAAATCTGACAGCGTATTTTGGATATGTTCGAAATAAGTTTCGCCATTTAATCGATGCGGTAAAATGACGGGGCCAATATTAAAATTTTAATGATTCCTACCCACAGGTTAATCATGAATTCACGTTGAAAATGTGTTACCTTAGTTGCATGTAGATTTTCATCAGCATAAGCATGTTCGTTGTGCAAAATTTTTATGTCCCTCCTCGGAGCTCGAAGCTTCATCAGTGAATAAAATGTTTCTACCTTAATTCACATGTTGCGCTCTCTGTTCGTTAATGAACCGGTAGAAGCCTAGGCGTAGATCGGAATCAAGAGCTAAAAGATTTTGTAGGGACTGGATACAGTATGGATAAACTGTTCTTTTAAAACTCTATAAACGGCATCTTTAGATACTCCTGCTTCTAAACCTAAGCGTCTTGTGCTTAATTTCGGATCATCGGCAAGCGGTTCCAAGAGTCCTTATCATACGTTCACGTCCATAATCAACAGTGCAGGAGCAAACCAATCCGTTTCACGGAGACGTCTCTCAACAGCGGCAAAGGCTTGATGGTTTGGTAAGCGACAATTTGGAAACCTGTCACTGTATACCCTGACGCATTCATGATCATTTCCTTTACAATACCCAAAAACGAATAACATATCTGTCAGTTCTCCGTTAGTGTATTCTAAGTTCATTATGAATAAAGAAAATTCAATAAAAAAACGTAGTCACAAGTTTTAGACAGTTTTTATTACTGTGAATGAACAAGTACTGACATATAATATTTAAAAAGGCATAGCATGGTTCGTGTAGTGATTAAATTTTTCTTTTAACACGTTGGCCGGCGATCATACGAATGGTATTATCCCCACGCCAAACGTCATGTCAATAACTTATATGCTTTCATAGACAGCCTAGTACAAATTTTATATGACCTGTTGCTTAACTTGGGTGTTTTAATTTTTATAATATACCATCTGGTGGTCATGTGGTGCCATAGTAATACAAACACCTACTTAACAAATATTTTGAAAAAAAACCGTAAGAAAATTATACTAAAAGGCAACACACTAAACATGTGAAAATGACCCCGGTAGTACATTTGGCGTTCCCGTAAAGACATCATATATACTGCCGGCGGCCACACGAGGTTCGTACATGCCAAGATATGAGGGTTGCCTTTTATATTTTGGGATTAAAGAACAAAAACAAATATTTACATCGCAAATGGCTTTATTGTTTTTCAATATATTCTTCATGAAGATCAATACACTTTTGCATGCGTGTGAACCAATTTTCGAAGCACTTTTTCCACTCCGATTGAGGTATCTCCAAAACATGCATTTTGAACGCATCAACTGCTTCTTCAGGTGTCGAAAAACGTTGACCTCGCAATTTATTTTTGATGTTCGGGAATAAAAAGAAGTCATTGGATGCCAAATCAGGACTATACGATGGATGACTCATCAAATCGACGTTTTGAGTGCTCAAAAAGTCACTTGTTCGAACCGATGTGTGAGAGCTCGCATTGTCGTGGTGGAGAATGATCCGTCTTCGGCGGTTGGTTTTCCTTATTTCTCCGAAAACTTGTGGCAAACAAATGGTTGTGTACCATTCAGAATTTACCCTTCAACGTTGCACCAATGGCACGGTTGAGACATGTTCAGTTTTTCCGACAATTTGCTTCGAAGTGCTTCGAACGCGAACGACTTTTGTTGGGTTTAGCTCGCCTTGGAAGACCCATACCGTCGACTACTGTTTATTTTCAGGCTCATACGCGTAGATGCACGATTCGTCACCTGTCACGACGTCATACACATGTTTTGAAGCACCGCGATCGGATTTTTTGAGCACTTCTTGCGGCAAATTGACACGAGCTTGTTTTTGAGCGAACTACGGCCACGATTGAATTCGGTAAACCATCGATAAACACTGGTCCTTGATGGTAGTTCATCGCCAAAAATCGAATTAAGTTCATCGATGCATGCTGTTGAGTTAATCCACGTCGAAAGTTGTAAAAAATAATCGCACGAAAATGTTTACAATTTAATTCAATTGGCCGATATGAATTTTTCAAGTTACTGTAAACAACACAAATAGCGCTCGTACGTCAAAACGTTCTGAGTACGTATACCGTCAAAAAATATCAAACTTTACGATAGAGACGTCAGTTGCCAGATGGCAGCACTAGGGTTGCTCAATCCCGAAATATAAAAGGCAACCCTCGTATTAGAAGGTACTTGGCAGTCAACGTGTTAAACTATAGTAGATAGTAAAACCAAAATTATTTTTTTCCGCCTAAACTATGGCAGATAGCGAAAGTGAACAAGAAGCAAACAATGTTTAAAATATTAATGTCTATCCCCACCGCTAAAAGCATTCTTTGTTACATACAAATTTAGAAATGTTTCGAAGTTCATTGACGTTCGATAGCCCCTTAGCGAAGCACTTTTGGGTAGAGGTAAGTTTGGTTAGATCATCCTATTTTGGAATATGTTTACATACCTTTTAAAGACACGTTGTGTACTGACTTTACAGGCTATTAACACAGGAGTCACAGGCAGTAGCTGAAGCAAGTAAATATTATTGTGACAGTATCCATCTTCTGTCATATCATAATCCAATTTATAAAATAAATTTTCAGTTACTGTTTTGGGGAACCTGTTGCAAATATTTTTCTCTGGATAAATAGTTAAAATTGCTAACAAATTCTTATTCTCGTATATTTTTTTCAGTTAATTTGTCAACCTTGTATAATTGTAATAATTGTCTATAACATTTATCAATTAATTTACATTCTTCGATGCTTTCTGATATTTTTAATCTCTTATTTAGGATTTCTATTACTCCAGCTACAACAAGGGAAATTCTCCACACTAAGTAAGTAAATAATGGGTTAATGATAGTCTCCCGGAACCTCAATCAAAGATGGGCGGTTCTCTGCTTATCCCGAATACATATATTAATTAACTTTATGTTAATTAGCTACCTGGAAAAAGGGCGCCAACGACTAATAATAAAATACACTACCATTAACGCAGATGTCGATTGGTTAGTCGTACCCACAGTTTATTACTTACTTAATTCGTTACTACAGAATACAATGATAGGAAACAATAAATAACAAGCCCAATTGCAGCAACAATATTTAATATCAGCAAAAAAAAAATAAATGTGTAGTATGTATCATTCTCCTTTTCTATCACCTATAAACCTTTGTTATAAATATTACTACGTGCATAATACCGTTTACTAGTTAACGAATTAGCATGCCGGGCAAACGTCTTGGTTCTCAAGCCCAAAATTTGGTTATTAATCTGTATTTCACTATTGAAAAAGAAAATGGGGGAGATTTGATCAATATTAATTCCATTCAAGAGGTACGTTATCTATTTTCTTTTGCATTTGATGTTAATTCATTTCACTTTAATTATTACAGAGAGTCGCCGGTGCATTAAATATTAGCGTTAAAACAGTTTCGGATATCAAAATTCGTAAGGAGAAGGATCCAATTTTATGTAGTCCAGGCAAATCAAGACCATGTCACTGTCAGTTCAATGCCATCGAGTTAATTTGGGCATATGCAAAAACACATTATGACCAACATATCGGTGAAACTATTTTTTTCGATCGTTTTCATATGTAGGTAATAAAAGTTCCAGATATGAGAAGCAGTCTTTAAAAGCTTTTACTTTGCAATTAAATATTCATGTAACCACACATGTATGTATGTATTTATTATCCGATGGAAATGTCACTATCTAAACATAACCTAAAATTTTGCGGAAATATTTAACTTAATTGTCAAATAAATTTAATCGCTCAGTTGACTAACTAGGTACACATTTGGTGCATATGGTTGCTATTGATCACGTGATGGAAAAGATCCGTTGGGAAGACAATACAAGTTTCGGCTTTTCTTCTGAGTCTGAGTCATAATGACAGAATCGATTACAAGTTGTTCTTTGCATTCCTGGCTTTTCTTTCTGCATGTTTTTTGTTCTTCAGTTAAAATGGTATTTTCTTCTATATGTTCTAGATGTTGACGGTTAGGTGGGTTTTGTGTCCGTTGGTTTTTAGAATTATACGTGATTCCAGTTGTTAGAAAAGCTGGGATTTGGTTTGAATTGTTGAGTAAAAAAGTTATATGACTTGCTAATCTTTTATGTGTATCTGTGAATTTTTTGAGCCAGAAATTTTGCAGTCTATCAATTCCAGGTGCCTTCTGATTGTGTGTACCGTTAAGTACTTTTCCTGGTGTCTTTGTTCTTTCTCATATATCCATGAAGCTGTTTAGCAATGTTCAGTATTGTCAGACCATAATCCTTTCCAGTATTTTGTGATGTTCTCTTCTGTAGGTGGATTAGCTACTCTGTTTTCTTTATTGTTATTTAGGTTTTCATAAAATTGTTTTTCATTCAAAAAGAAGTTTTGTCTGTTTGTCTGTTTTGTCGTTTTCTGTCATCTGCTTCTATATATCTTTTGATCCAACAGCGTCATACCAGGAGAGCGTGATGGCCAGTTTAAGGGAGCATAATTTCTTCTACCTATTCGTCTGTTTGAGTAGATGTGATTTAAATGGTTGAGGGCATTTAAACTGAATTGCGGGGTGTCCCATCGTGGATGAACCACATATCTTGGCGAAGTCCTAAAGACAAATCATCCAAGAAATCTGACAACGTATTTTGGATATGTTCGACATAAGTTTCGCCATTTAATCGGTGCGTTAAAATGACGGCAACAATATTAAAATTGTAATGATTCCTAACCACACGTTAATCATGAATTGATGTTGAAAATGTGCTACCTTATACACTATTCACGATTGATTTGCCATCCAGCAGGCTGTGCTTTTTTTTTCTTAAGTTGCTTTTCTCCAATATTATTTGATTGATTTCTAACAATGTCAAAATTAAATTGCCCTGTTGCCAGCTCTAGGGTCCCCTACTTTTCTAAAATAATCTAATAAGTTTAGAATTAATAAAACACATAATATACCTACTTCATTGTCAGAATGGTGAAAGTTATTAGCAAAGTCACTAAACTGCAAATTGTGAAAGCTTTCAACCATTATAAAAGAGATAGGCAAGACTTCACACGATTTACGATTATAAATCGATTAGTTAACGAAAAACTCAATACAGCGATTAAAGATGTAAGAGTGTACAGGGGGAGTGATGTTTACACAGATCACTATCTCCTTATGGCGAAGATAAACATTTCAGCACGATGGGAAAATCAAAAAAACCGAAGAGAACCGGGAAAGAGAGAAGAAGTTTTCAAAATACACCTTCTGCAAGATCCCACGATCAGAAGACTCTACCAACAGAGACTCGAACAATACCTCACAGCAGTCCCCACATCCGAGAATATAGACGAAGAATGGGAAATAATCAAAGCGTGTATAGAAAAAGCGGCGTACGAAGCTCTAGGCAAGAAAAAGAAGACGAAAAATAAGAAAGGCCTAAAGATATGGAATGAAGAAATAGCAGAAGCAATAAAAGAAAAACAAACAGCGTATACAATACATTTACAACAGAATACAGAACAAACCAAGCAAATATACAAAAATAAAAGGAACGCTGCAAAAGCAATAGTAAGAAGAGCACATATGGAATCGTGGGATAAGTTTATAAATAATGTAGAGCAAGACATACACGGCCGACAACAAGTAGCATATAAGGTGATGAAACATTTGAACAAAACAGAAAAGGATGTAGCACAAATACATGTAATAAAAGAAGAGCAATGGGTAAACCACTACAAACAACTATGGACCGACCAAGAAAATGGCATCAACGACGAGGAGCAAGTCGAAGAAAACGAAGAATACGGTGTAGACCCAATCACGGTACAAGAACTAGATAAGGCCCTTAGGAAAACAAAAAATCGAAAAGCAACTGGTCCAGATGGGCTAAACTCGGAACTGCTGAAATATGCAGGCCTAATGTTCAACTTGCGATTCGTCCACCTAATAAATGAGTGCTGGCAAAGATCTCAAATACCAAAACTATGGAAAACAGCCAGTGTAAAGTCAATATTCAAAAAAGGCGACAGGAATAGCTGCGAGAACTACAGAGGCATCAGCCTTTTAAACACAGCCTACAAGGTCTACAGCAAAATCTTAAACGAAAGGCTACAAACTATAACAGAGGATTTAATATCAGAAGAGCAAAGCGGTTTTAGAAAAGGCCGATCATGCAGCGATAATGTCTTTGCGATAAAACAGATAATAGAAAAACGTAGAGAATATAACCTCGAAACACACCTGGCGTTCGTGGACCTACAAAAAGCTTTTGACACAGTCGACAGAAATAAACTATGGGGAATAATGCAAAATACTGGATATCCTGACCACCTGATAAAAGCAATCAGAAGTCTGTACGAAAATACAAATATTGTGATAGATACCGGCCTTTCCATATCTAACGAAATTAGGATAAATCGAGGAGTGAGACAAGGGTGTGGATTATCACCCACTTTATTTAACATATATATAAACGACATGATTAGATACTGGAAGGCAGAAGTAAATCCAGGGATATACCTAAACCGACAAAACGCAGTAAACTGCTTACTTTTCGCCGATGACCTCATACTACTACAAAAAAAACGAGGATGATCTACAGAGAGCTATGTTTAAGCTGTATACATTATGTACAAAATACAAATTAAAGATATCTATAAAAAAGACAAAGGTTATGGCCTTTAAAGGGAAAGAACCGTTCCGTAGTAAAATAATATTAGAAAATCACACAATAGAACAAGTGTCTCATTTTAACTATTTAGGATGTGACATTACGTACGAATACGATCAAGATATATACAAAAAGCTACATAAATTCCAATATATTAATGGAACTATACACAGAACATTAAAAAACCAAACACGGAGAGACACCAAATTAAAATTTTATAAAACCATGGCGGTGCCAATGCTATTATACGGGAGTGAGACCTGGGTAACATCCGAAAAGGACAGAAGTAAAATACAATCCCCAGAAATGAAATTCCTTCGCAAAACTAAAGGATGCACGAGGGAAGATCATCTAAGAAATACTGACATAAGAGAGGAACTAGGAATATTTGACGTAAACGACAAAGTCGCGGATTATAGAGAAAAATGGACCCAGCATGTCAACCGAATGAGCGAAAGCAGAATACGCAAACAAGCGATGGCATACACACCCAGGGGAAAGAGAGATCCAGGACGTCCTAGAAAGCGATGGAGTGATTTATGAAGTGCGGAACAGGCAATAGTGCCTACACCTTGAAAGGAAGACGACGACGATCTTTATAAGCGTTATCATGTCGACCAATTTATCAACTCCTTTTTTTTAACGGAAATG
This sequence comes from Limonius californicus, assembly GCA_014611495.1. Lineage (NCBI taxonomy): Eukaryota > Metazoa > Arthropoda > Insecta > Coleoptera > Elateridae > Limonius > Limonius californicus. The sequence goes on along the minus strand of JABXWE010040668.1, from coordinate 5,094 downwards.
TCATCTGAAAAGCCGGACAGATTACAAATATTCGTAACTGATTAAGATCTAAAAATTTGTTTAATTTGGTATTTTTAAACAGTGACACATTGATGAAATTATTTTATTTGTGTATCTAGATTATGACAATAATATATTTAATTGAATAATAATCAAACTTAAAAATTTTACAATTAATATTTTTGAATTTAAGTACGATAAAGTAGAAATAAATAATGTTTGCCCGGTTCGAAATTATGAAAACTTATTTTGCTAACTCAGCTGCACAAGCGACCCCATCACACAAGACAAGTCAAATATGTTACTTTCTAGTTTACCTTTTAGTATCTTCTCGAATAACAAATTCATTCTACTACTACTCAAATTATGTACCGACACAAACGTTATTTCGATTACCAGCCGAACAACAAAACGAAACTAATCCGAAAAATGTTTATCATTTGAATGAATTGTTAACATCGCGGTGATACTGCATAACCGAATATTTCGAATGATTTCACACGAGATGTGCGCGTCGCTACCAACGTATTCGAGAAGTTTTCATTATTCGAATGAATTAACTTGCATTTCGGAGATGCATGCATAAGCGAATATTTCAAATTATTTCACTCGAAATGCGCAAGTCGCCCGAAACGTATTCAAAAAATTTTTATGATTCAAATGAATTACTCGCATCTCGAGGTGTAGGCATAATCGAATATTTCGAATGATTTCATGCGAGATACGCCCATCACTAGTTTACTTAGACTTTATTTGATATCATGAGTACTTAAGTGAGTAAATTATCCTACGTTTGTTGGGCTATGGTTTATATAAATATATACAAATATGTACTACACATTAATATTAACTAACAATAACACATAATTTGTGAGAAATGCGATAGCAAGGATTAGCACACCGCGCCGCGGGGGTTCCCCTACGTCCGCGTCCATCATTATTACGTGTTTATTTTGTTTTTGGTCTATCCAACAATAGCTGCAACAATGCAACGACGTTCGTGCTTGTTATCGCGCGGAGCCCTTTTGTCCCAACGCGTGTCAACTGTTTTGGGATCGCATCTCCCTGTGTGCGGTGTTTTAATTTCACCCCTTATGTATCTGTTTTCCAGTGATTTTGCCGTATCGAAGAGGGTGGAAGTGAATACTTCATTGCAAATGTGATTTTACCGACTTAATACAAGAGCAGACGTGTGGCTTTCTTTTATGTCACAATATCCGCTGACGGTTGCCCTTGTCTACCATTTATTTCCAATTGTGAGGATGCGGGATTTGTTTTGTGTGATTTTTATGTTCTGTTGATTATGTAAGGTCGCGTGTAGTATGACGTGTTTTGTGTTGGAGCTTGAACGGCTTACATCCATTGTATGGATGTTAGTTTCCTTTTAGATCAGCCGCAGAACGTAATCATTTTATATAAATTAAATAAATCTTTTAGAAAGAAATAAACTGAGCGGAACTGAAGAATATTTTACTATGCTAATCAAACATCGCGCGTTAGTTTAGTTAACCACAGAGATGTAATACGTAGAAAGTTAATACCCTTGGTGGAGGAGCCGAAGACTAACATAGTTACTAACTGATGCATTTTTAATAAAAGTTAAAAGAAATTCTATTAAATTAATGTCAAAAAATGTTGGAGGAACATGAAAACATCAAGTTTAATATATTTGATAAACGCACCTAAAACTGAAATAGCTCTGAAATATATTCCTTTCTCTGTCTCAAAATTATTACTCGGCTATTTATTAGTAAATATTCAGCAACAATCGTTTCAACCTCGAACTAAATTAAAACCCTTAATGTCAGAACATCTTACACAATTAATCAAACGCAGTATTACGGCATTAAGTTTAATTGTGTTTGGTGGAGGCGTCTAAGAACGAAACCGTTTTGTGCAAACTATTAACTCTTTTCTGTACGTGTAAAAATAACACGAATAGTGTCAAGACTACACAAAATATTTTAATGTGAAGTATAATCAAATTTGGCTGATATATCGGGGACTAAAATCGCTTTGTAATTTATTTCTCTCTACAAAATAATTGTTTCTTCTTTACTACTGGTGGGTTTCCTCCAACAGTTCTACCACATTGTATATAAATTAGACTGCTCAAAACAGAATAGATTTAAAATTAGGATATGATTTTATTAATTATCACGTAATATTTTTAATTCAAGTTGAATAACATTTGAAAAATATGCCCAGGAGTTCTATAGTTTGATAATTAATTTCTCTTTATAAAATAATTGTTACCTTGGGTGGATTTTCGTACATATCTACGAAATTTTATATAAATTAAGTTCTTGAATAGCGAATTATGTGTAAAACACACAATACCGTCATGTAAAATTTTATACATTTATTGAAAGCGGCTAGGCTGCCTCTGTAACTTATTTTTCTTATTAAAATAATTTTTCATTTAGCTTGAAAATGTGGTCAACAGCCGTACCAAATTCTATTCAATTTGAAATTTCTTAATGTAAACACGTTTGTAAATAACATGTAATGCTATCACGTTGTATTATATTTGACCTTATATCAAAATAGTTTTTTAAATGTTTTTTTTATGGCAAGAATTTCTTCTTTAGTAGCTGGTAACAACAAGTAATAACTGTAGCAAATTTTATAGAAGTTGGAATCATTAACAGCCTCTAAAGCTAGAGATTCCCCGCAGAGATGATACCAAATTATTCAAACGTTCGATACACTCAATATCAAATATTTCAAATTAACACTTAATATTAATATGTAGTAATTTATTTTGGTGGAGGCGCCGGGATCGAAATATATTTTTAATTTGTTTTTCGCTACCAAAATCATTTCTGCGATATTAATTGGTACATTTTTTAAATTGTCCATGCCGAATTGCATAAAATCTACACAAATAAGACTACCCAACATAAGACAAACTTAGCATTCATGCCTAATATTGTCAAATATATTTAGACATTTTCCGAAATTTCGAGAATCAAAACGGATTAATGATTTATTATTCTCTGCAAAATAATCGTATTATTACTAACAGGAGTATTATTATCAATAGCAGGAACCCATTTATTTATCAGTTCGATCAGTTAACATCAAAAATGTTTCTATTTGCGCATACAATTAAAATAATCAAGTAATCGCAATTGGCGGAGGCGCCTAAAACTGAAATATGTTTGTAATTTGTTTTGCTCTATTAAATTAACTTCTGCGTTGCTGGTTTTTGACATCTATGTACATTTGCAATCTATCCTACCTGGATATTGAGAAATTTGTATTATCTGAGTTTAACATGTAGTAGGATAGCACGACTACTTCAATCATGATAGCTGGTACTAAATATTTTTGTCACAGAATTAATAGAGCATAATTTAATTTATATTAAATCTATTTATTAAGTCTACAGATTTGACCTCTTTCATCTGCGTATTTCGTTTTTACTCTCCAACAGATTCACTGGTAAGTTATTCGGGTAGATACTAAGTCTATCACGGTGTTTGACACTGCAATTTGTTACTTGTTTCTTCTGAACTGATCTGGAGGTCCTGGTTGAGAACGTACCATAAAGTGTTCACGGTGGTTAGCGGCATTTCAGACTGACAACGTTGTAAGATTTCAATATTGGAGATGGTAACTGATCTCGTAGATCTATACTGGCTTCAACGTAACCTTGTGTAATAATATTTTGTTTTCCAGTGAGAATTGGAACGTTCGACTGATGTGCCAGTACATTTTCCTAAAAATCAGTATGTTATGCCAGTATAGCTGCATCGTCAGTAAATGTTGCGACTGTTGTAAGTCTGCATTTTGGTAGATCTGCTATGTACTGGAAATATAGGATCGGTCCGAGTACTCTGCCCTGTGGGACTCCGCAGCTAATAGAGAATAGTGGTGTACCTTCTTTTGATATTTTACGAGAAAGTACCTATTTGATAGGTAGGCAGGGTTAACACTTTGTAGTACCCTTGTGGAAGACTATTCTTAATTTTGTAAAATAGGTCTTCGTGCTATACCTTGTCACACGTCTGCGATATGTCGAGGAATACAGCTGAGCAATACCTCTTGTGTTCGAGGTCCTTTCTAATTTTAGCAGCTATCCTGTGGACTTGTTCTATCGTTGCATGCTGTTGACGAAATCCAATAACTTCTCGAAGACTTTCAATTGTATTGGAAAAAGGCTGATTGACCGGTACAATGCTACTTCCTGGGGGCTTACCAGGTTTTGGAATCACGACGATTTTTGCCACTTTCCATTGGTCAGGGAAACAAACAGTGTTCGAGGTCCTTTCTAATTTTAGCAGCTATCCTGTGGACTTGTTCTATCGTTGCATGCTGTTGACGAAATCCAATAACTTCTCGAAGACTTTCAATTGTATTGGAAAAAGGCTGATTGACCGGTACAATGCTACTTCCTGGGGGCTTACCAGGTTTTGGAATCACGACGATTTTTGCCACTTTCCATTGGTCAGGGAAACAAACAGTGTTCGAGGTCCTTTCTAATTTTAGCAGCTATCCTGTGGACTTGTTCTATCGTTGCATGCTGTTGACGAAATCCAATAACTTCTCGAAGACTTTCAATTGTATTGGAAAAAGGCTGATTGACCGGTACAATGCTACTTCCTGGGGGCTTACCAGGTTTTGGAATCACGACGATTTTTGCCACTTTCCATTGGTCAGGGAAACAAACAGTGTTCGAGGTCCTTTCTAATTTTAGCAGCTATCCTGTGGACTTGTTCTATCGTTGCATGCTGTTGACGAAATCCAATAACTTCTCGAAGACTTTCAATTGTATTGGAAAAAGGCTGATTGACCGGTACAATGCTACTTCCTGGGGGCTTACCAGGTTTTGGAATCACGACGATTTTTGCCACTTTCCATTGGTCAGGGAAACAAACAGTGTTCGAGGTCCTTTCTAATTTTAGCAGCTATCCTGTGGACTTGTTCTATCGTTGCATGCTGTTGACGAAATCCAATAACTTCTCGAAGACTTTCAATTGTATTGGAAAAAGGCTGATTGACCGGTACAATGCTACTTCCTGGGGGCTTACCAGGTTTTGGAATCACGACGATTTTTGCCACTTTCCATTGGTCAGGGAAACAAACAGT
>JABXWE010040665.1:0-24339 GCA_014611495.1 Limonius californicus | reverse complement strand
TTATACAGCACCATACGTAATGTACGTATTTGATATTTTCAATTCCACAATACAAGTCAAGTCTACAAATTTTAAGAAAAAAAATAGCAACACTAAATAGTTAATAGTCTAAATCCTGTAACTGAACACCTTAAATGATATTGAATATAAGATTATAACATTTACAGATCAAAATGGTAACCTATAGCTACTTTCTGGGAATTAAAAATTAAATTTATGCAGTTATTATAATGTAGCTATATAATGCATTGTTTACTACTTATGAGCAAATTAAAAGCTGGCGATTTGCTTCGATGTAAGAAATTAATTTCACATATCACAAATCAAATTCAGATATCAAAAAATAATTTCAGATATCAAAACTAATTTCAGATATCAAAAATAATTTCAGATATCAATAAATAGTTTTGTATATCTAAAATGTGTTTCACATATAAACAATGCATTTCGAATAGTTTTAAACAGATATGCTCTATGGTTTTAATATAGTTCACCAGTCTTCATTAAACGTAAAATGGTTTTTGCATATATGTTGCTGTGATATTATAATGGGGGGAGGACTTAAATGCTAATGGGGCAAAAGTGCCATCTAAAAGTTTCATTATGATTTGTTGTGTAAAGTAATAATATTAAAACAAATGGAATTTGACAGCTTGACAGTTTTCCCATCTGTCATAATATTTGTTATTTCATTGGTTGTCAAGTAAAGCTTCAAAATTCGATTAAATAATTGATTTATTCACCTTTGAATCGCCGTCGGGCGAAGTCGTTATTTAATTTGGATCGTACTGCTGTATAATAGAAAAGTAATTAAAAATAATGTGCAATAAGGAAAATCCCAATTATGTGCTCTACCCTTTTTTGTAGCTACAAGTATATATGCCAGGAATTCATAAACCTTGAATTTAAATTTGTGTAAATACTAGAAGCCTCTGTTGTTCAACAGAGTCTCAAAACTGTTCACCCAGTAAGCCAAGATCAGGTTTAATTGTAGAATGGTCAGTTCATTATAAGACAACAAAAACGTTAACATTTCCAACATACCAGAAATGTTAACAAATGTCACGGTGTGTTCTAGGAACGCAATAATTTACCTCGTTTTTGCAAAAAGCTGCATGACCGCTAGGAATTTTCAATTAAAAATTAAGAAAATTATACTATAAACATTTAAAATATTTCAGTTTCTTGTATTACTTAATACTTGCACATTTTCATTCCGTTTTGTTACAGCTGTTACTTGTCAATTGTAATTATTATTAAATAGTAATGTATATTAAGATTTATTATAGCTATATATTAGCTTCAGATAGACTCTTCATGAATTTCCGTTCAAAGTTACTCTCGTCCTATATATTCTCGTGTATTGAATTGTAGCTTAACAATTCCTTGGTGTCTTTTAAATCTAATAAACAATTCAGAACGGTTTATATTACATATAAAACCCTGAAATGTCAAACTGTTACAAAACCGAACAGTTATAAGTCCTTAAATAAAATTCCTGCTGGGCAGAAGCCAATTAAGACATTAACAAGCTTGTAGAAACAAAAAAAAACTGTAGTAACAAAACCGTAAAACATATCTAATAAACTGTCTAATAGATTTCGCGAAAGGTGAAAAATTGCCAGCAAATACGCAAACGAACTGTAGCTGTGTCACACACGATTGGGTAAGCATTGCAAATCAGAACTTCACTGTAAAATTCAATTTCAAGGAAAACCGCATCGTTAATGAATTACCCAACAATGTACTTTAATTCTGTTTAACGCAAATACTGGACATTACTATCTCTTTTAATAGGCTTTCGCAGGGGTTCCTGCTCGTAACACAATTTGCACGCTTGTGGAATTTGGGAAAGTACCGAATACGTCATTCAGCGAGGTTGGTTACATTTTCCCAGTTTCCTAAATTCCAAATATTCGTATACAGCAGAACCTGTATAAAACGATCACTCAAGAGACGTAACAAATAGCCACTTTGAGCAGTTACTTTCGAGAATCTACAGGAAATCTAATATTCCTTCGAACAATTTTACGAGGAGGGTTCGAATTTAAGCAGGAATTATACTTGTATTATTACGTCGATGAAAACTACGAGATTTCAATGTAGTCCCCCTACCTAGCGTCATCGATCTGGAAGGTTTCTAATACCTTCCTGGAGGAATTCTTTGGATTGCATTCGTATCTACTGCAGAACAGCTTCGATAACGTCATTATTTAACCGAAATCTTTTCCCGGCTAAAAACTCTTTTAGTGGACCAAACAAATAAAAATCTGAGGGAATAAGATCAGGTCTGTATGCAGAAGAATGTCCCACTAAAATGTTGTATGGTATCAATTGTTCTTGCAGCGTTATGAGCACAAGCAAACAGAACTTTGCCTTCTCTTCTGTTTATTCGTCTGCTTAACTTTAATACGCAAACGCTCCAATGATAGTCTGCATTCATTATACAAGATTCTGAGAGGAAATCAACATAGAGCACCCCTTGAGAATACCAAAAAAATGTTGCCAATGCTTTACCAACTTACAACAATTTATTCGGATCTGGAGATGTGGTATGTCACAACTACATGTTAGCACGTTTTGACTAAGAAGTAAAAATATTGTACCCATGTTTCATCAACGTAACTTTATACATTCAAACTCAACGGAAGTTGTCTTATATAAATTATAATAAAACCCGGTCTTATCTTTCCAAGCTAGGTTGCAACCCCATGACCACGGCCGGTATGATTAAAAGTGTTGTTTGAAACTAGATACGTTCACGATTACAACAACATCCACTTCGTGACAATACATTTAAAAATCTATGCGTAAAAGTGTTTAAATAAATAGTTTAGGACATATTTAAGATATTTGAAATTGTCATTAGTAACAACACGTAGAAAGGAAAGATTATTGGCGATTCCAAGTACAAAATTAACCTAAACTGTATAAAGCATATTAAAGTAAGCAGTTTTTTTAAATGCCATACCATGGGTTCAACATTAAAACAAATCATGTATTTAACATCCACAAGAATTCTATCATCAAATAGTGATAAAAACAGATTTTATTTATGTTTTTCATTATTTTCATTGTTATGTCTGTGAAGTATACATTATACGTATTATGTCATGTATTATTATCGGTTGCATAGCAGAACACTGCAAACGCCATTCAGAAGGTATTTGTAGTTTAGAAGAGTCCATGCTAATTCGTACTGGGTGGATCAATATAAAGGCATATGCAACCGGTCGTGCTTCGGAGAGCGCATAACGCCGTCGGTCCCGGTTGCCACCGTACCTCTTGTAGTGGCACTTATCATCTCTGCTTCGCAGTACATACAAGAATGGATGACACAACGTGCTAATTGTAGGAAATCAATAGGCCATTGGCCTATATACAGAGCAAGAAGAAGATAATATGTATTACAAAGATATTTCTAAAAATCTTTTCTAAATATTTAGTCAATCTTCCACTTGCAATTAAGCTACGGCCTTATTCGGTTTTAATTGCAAACCGACATAAAGCAAGAAAGCTACTTTGTCAATTCCCTAGTTCAAAGAGCTCGTAGTCCACAATTGGCTCCAAAAATGTATCTCCTTCTGTCTAATATCGTTGCAGTAAAGAAGATGCGATTTGCAAACGATTGAACTTATGTTCCTCGGTCAAAAAGCACGGAATCCACCTCATGAATCTTTAGCTTGTTTTTTCTGATTTCTTCCAATTAAATTTATCAATTTTGCTGTAAAATGTTGCAGCTCGCTGTATCGAGAATCACAGATCTTTTAACTTCAAATAGAAAAGTTCTTCTCGATCTTGCTACCTTCCAAAATAAACCCGCTACGATTTTTTAAAGATTCAAACTTTGAAGCCCGTTTATTTGAAACTGAACAAATTGCCATCAATTTTAGAAGGCCTCACGCCATAAAATTTTATAGATACAATGTTGCAGGTGTTATAAACCACTGTGAAAATAGTAAACATCCAAAATTTGATTTTTTGAAAATAATACAGTCTAAACCATTTAATACAAGCTCGGGTACAACGCGATCCATGATACGACGACCATTTACCGATCAAATGGTTTGCAGTATTTACTGTACTGTATTTCTCGCTTACTGTGACCGTTTTTCTCGGAAACAACGAATACAAATGTTAATACTTTTAATCATGTAGTGATGAAGAAAACAGGCAAATTCCCTTAATTTTTAACATTTTTGATTTTGAAAATGTATGATATTAAATGTTTTAACACAGCAAATTAGTTTCCCGGATATTACATTTAACGGGTACAACAAACAAATAATTGCAGTGCCAAAAGTATCTGTAGTTTTAAAATATCTGATGCAATTTTTTTATCTGTGAGATCACTCATCTACTACAAAAACAAGTTTAATTTAAGTTAGACGTGGTATTCTAAATCCAACTGCCATTGTTAATGACTGCTTGTAAGCCGCAACCTCTGACGTACCCTGTATTAGCCTGAATTTCTCAATTGAAAATATGAAAATAACAGAATTGCTTAGATGTACCGCTTACAATTTACAGACCCTCTTCTTGTCACCATTAGGTACTTTCCAACAAAGACATATTTTAGAAATATGAGCAGGGAATCTGCTAAAGTGACCACCGTTGGTAATTTTGCACTTATTAGCTATTAGTTGTTAGCTATTATTGCGTTTATGAGAAAAGTAGCCTATCTAAAAAGCTGTAATGTAATTGAAACCCTAGCAACACCTTTATTTAAATATACTTTTCATGTGAATGACATATTGACGAGAGTATTGCGGTATGTAAGCTAAAGTGTATATTTTTCAAAATGTATACAACTTAAGCGTCAGGAAAATGAATGGAGAAAAAATATTTTCTATTTCATTTAAAAATGAGTAAGATATCTTGTAGATAAAGATTCTCCCAGGTTTAATAACTATCAACAAACATTTCTGTTATAATGCTTATGGATTGTTAATAATGATTCTATCCACAAATTTCTTACAGATTGAAGAGATTAAATATTGCTAGCCATTAGAACATTCAGGCATGATTGGGAAGTAACGCGCTACTGGTAGTTACTGTAGGTAGATATTTTGCTGTCGCTTTTTAAAGCAGCGCACTGCTGGTAACGGAAAATAACTTGTAGCGCCAGGAAGCAAGAAAAAACAGTAGCTCTAACGTAAAATCGAGAAGCTACGTTTTCGCTACATAACATTGACAGCTAGGTTAACATATTTTTAACAGAATAGTTTACAATTGTTTCTTCAAAAATGGCTTCTAATAACTACTAATAAGCATTATTTTACTAATCCTTGTATTAAAACATTTCTTAAAAAGTGTAAGGCCATTTGTGTGCATGAGAATATCGCCAAGTTGAGAAGTAGCGCGTTACGTGTAGCTACTGTTTACATAGCTTTTTAAAGTAGCGCTGCACTTGCAAGAAAAAGTAGCTTGTAGCGGCAGCCAGCTACAGAAATTGTAGTGAAAAATCGAGAAGCTACCGTGTGTACTAAGTGTTTCATATTTTAGCATAAAAGAATGATTTTAAATCGTTTCTAAACAAAATTTCTTTTAATAACTACCTAAAGCATATTTTACAATGATGGTAATAATACTGCAAATTGAAACATTTATAACAATAAACAGAACGAGTATTCCTATCCATTAGACCACTAGAGTATAGTCAAGTTGGAAAGTAGCGCGCTACCTGTAGTTACTGCGGCTAGCTATTTTGCTGTAGCTTTTTAAAGCAGCGCACTGCTGGTAACGGAAAATAACTTGTAGCGCCAGGAAGCAAGAAAAAACAGTAGCTCTAACGTAAAATCGAGAAGCTACGTTTTCGCTGCATGACTTTGACAGCTAACGTTAACATATTTTTAACAGAATAGTTTCCAATTGCTTCTTCAGAAACTGGCTTCTAATAACTACTAATAAGCATTATTTTACTAATCCTTGTATTAAAAAATTTCTTAAAAAGTGTAAGTACATTTGTGTGCATTACAATATCGCTAAGTTGACAAGTACCGTGTTACGTGTAGCTACTGTTTACATAGCTTTTTAAAGTAGCGCTGCACTTGCAAGAAAAAGTAGCTTGTAGCGGCAGCCAGCTACAGAAATTGTAGTGAAAAATCGAGAAGCTACTGTGTGTACTAAGTGTTTCATATTTTAGCATAAAATAATGATTTTAAATCGTTTCTAAGAAAATTTTCTTTTAATAACTACCTAAAGCATATTTTACAATAATGGTAATAATACTTCAAATTGAAACATTTATAACAATAAACAGGACGAGCATTCCTATACATTAGACCACTAGAGTATCGTCAAGTTGGAAAGTAGCGCGCTGCCTGTGGTTACTGCAGCTAGCTATTGTTCTGTAGCTTTTTAAAGCAGCGCACTGCTGGTAACGGAAAATAACTTGTAGCGCCAGGAAGCAAGAAAAAACAGTAGCTCTAACGTAAAATCGAAAAGCTACCTTTTCGCTACATAACATTGACAGCTCACGTTAACATATTTAACAGAATAGTTTACAATTGTTTCTTTAAAAATGGCTTGTAATAACTACTAATAAGCACTTTTTTACTAATCCTTGTATTTAAAAATTTCTTAAAAAGTGTAAAGACATTTGTGTGCATGAGAATATCGCCAAGTTGAGAAGTAGCGCGTTACGTGTAGCTACCGTTTTCATAGATTTTTAAAGTAGCGCTGCACTTGAAAGAAAAAGTAGCTTGTAGCGGTAGCCAGCTACAGAAATTGTAGTGAAAAATCGCGAAGCTAGTGTGTGTACTAAGTGTATCACATTTTAGCATAAAAAAATGATTTAAAATCGTTTCCAAAAAACAATTTCTTTTAATAACTACAATGATAGTAATAATACTTGAATTGAAACATTCTTAACAATAGAACAGGACAAGTATTACTATCCATTAGACCATTAGAGTATCGTCAAGTTGGGAAGTAGCGCGCTACCTGTAGCTACTAAAGCTAGCTACGGTCCTTATAGCTCTGTAAAGTAGCGCTAAACTTGAAAGAAAAAACAGGTTCAAGCGGTGACCAGCTACAAAATATTGTACTGAAAAGCGACAAGCTACTGTTTCGCTACCTGAATTTGACTAAACCAACAAAAAAATGCTTCTGTTTTTAAGGCTTTAATATAATTTCTAGCAAAACAATTAATAATTTCCCGTATAAGTTACATAATAAGAACCCAAATTATGACACTTCCGGCGTTCAGCTTATAAAGTTCCCACAAAGGTAAGAGACAGGCCAGAAACCCTAGTAATAAATTTAATCTTATACATCCGGCGTTGGTACCCTCAAATATTTAATATTATCATTGCGTTTAACCTGCGATACCCTTTTAAAATAAAAAGTTGTTCTTAAGCTAATTTTCTAAATACGTACGTAAAATTGTTAAGTGGATTTTCACTTAGGGATTATTAAAATTATATGTGACAGAAATGCGTTCACCTAATATCAGCTCTACAAAGAATATATTATATGTAAGCTTAGCTTGTATTAGAACTGTGTGAAAAGTAGCGAAGGGGTGGCTACTACACACAGCTATTACAGGTTCTACTATATACCATAAGCAATGAATAATCAAACATTAAAAATATTACGCTGTAAGTCATTTTATTTTTAAAATTATCTTTACAAGATATTGGCATTTTGTTTTGAAACCCCAAAGCTTTCCGCAGCGAAAATCAATATTCATTTACAATACAACGTGTTAGTTCACCTGTCGATGTTTGTTTGGAGCAGAAAATTTATTCAGACAGGTTGTCTCGCGAATTCTCTGTTTAAGGCTTGGGTGAAATTTAATAAAAACATTCTGTGTTCACTTCACTTGTCAAGTTTGTTCACATTCCACTGACTCTATCAGCAGGCTTTGTTCGCTACCTGTAGGGCTCAAAAACGCAAAGGCACGTGCGAACTGCATCATGCATAATTATTACTTTAATCGAAGCGGCTGCGAATGATTAATAAAGTCTTCCGTGATGTGCTCTACCGACTTTATTAAATCGTTCACACGTTTTTTCGCACATATTTTGTATCGCAATAAACAGAAGTTTTGTCGTGACTCATTCAAGTGCGAAGTTCCTTGACATTTTGTGTTGTTGATGGACATTCTGCTCAATGCTGGTAAACATGCTTTGTTTAAAAATTATGCAGGTGGTGATTATTGATGATCTGTTTAAATTAGCTGCTTTTAAATCTAATTACAACATCGATTTTGTGAGAAAAACTGAACAAACAATACTGATTTGTGATTCGTTTGTAGAGTTCGTGGAAGAGCTATATTTGACAATTGTAGGATGTAATACCAAAAAAGAAAGCATATCTAAATTCTATTTCCGCTTCCGAATGGTTTCACCGCTTATTTCCGTTGTACCAACGTGGTCAACATAATTCCATAATACACATGTCCGTCCAAATCTTTCATGAATATATAGTAGAAAATATAAATTTTCATTGATCAATATAACAACTTTTAATATTGACTAAAGCCTTTTCGTACAAAACTTGTGAAACGTGACAGTGAACATGATATATAATCAATTTGCTTATATACTTCTCCTTTGGGCGCTTTGTCTCTTACGAGACGTAGCAATGATTCTCTCTCTTGTGCCTGTGATATAAAGGACCTACAGTTTAACGTGGGCTCCAAACCACGAGAAATGTAAACACTTTACTCCAGAAAAGATTTACTAGACAAAATACCTAGCTGGTTTCCCACCGCCTTGCGCCTCAGACCTTCAGCATATAAGTCATGTGCGTTAACCTCTAACCCACGACCGCCTCGCTTCCAGTATCATAGGTCCTCTCGGTTTTTTCCGATTCCCAGAAGGTTTCTCCATTGAGTTCGGTTTATCCACTTTCCTTGGTGTATATTCCTATTTTTCACTGCTGTTTGTATTCCTGGATACCAGCTCTATTTTGGCTTTCCAAGCCTTTTTCTTTCTGGTGGATTCCTTTTCATAGCCATTTTGGGTATTCTTCCTTCATCAATTTTTTGCACATGACCAAAGCATATCGATTGACTACGTTCTGTTTCTTCAATTATATCACTACTGATTCCCATAATTCCCTTTATAATATTATTTCTCATTCTTTCGATTTTTGATACCTCTGCAGCTCTTCTCAGAAAGTCCATGAGCGAACCATATCGATTGTCTACGTTCTCTTTCTTCAACTATAGTGGTATATACTGATTCTCATCATTTCCCTTGTAACATTATTTCCCATTCTCTCGATTTCCGATACCACTGCAGCTCTTCTCAGACAATCCATGACAGAACCATATTAATCGTCTACATTCTGTTTCTTCAATTATATCACTATTGAATCCCATCATTTTCGTTATAATATATTTCTCACTATTTCAATTTTTGATACCTCTGTAGCGCTTCTCAGACAGTCCATGACCGAACCATATCTACTGTCTACTTTCTGTTTCTTCTACTATATCATAATTGATTGTCACCATTTTCTTTATAATATTATTTCTCATTCTTTCGATTCTTGATACCTCTGCAGCTCTTCTCAGAAAGTCCATAAGCGAACCATATCGATTGTCTACGTTCTCTTTCTTCAACTATACCTCTACTGATTCTCGTAATTTCCCTTATAGGTAACATTATTTCTCACTCTTTCGATTTCTGATACCACTGCAACTCTTCTCAATCCAATCCATGACCGAACCATATTAATGGTCTACATTCTGTTTCTTCAATTATATCACTATTGACTCCCATCATTTCCTTTAAAATATTATTTCTCACTATTTCAATTTTTGATACCTCTGTAGCGCTTCTCAGACAGGCCATGACCGAACCATATCCACTGTCTACTTTCTGTTTCTTCAACTATATCATAATTGATTCTCACTATTTTCTTTATGATATTATTTCTCATTCGTTCGATTCTTGATACCTCTGCAGCTCTTCTCAGAAAGTCCATGGGCGATCCATATCGATTGTCTACGTTCTCGTTCTTCCACTATACCACTACTGATTCTCATAATTTCCCTTATAATATAATTTCCCACTCTCTAGATTTCTGATACCTCTGCAGCTCTTCTCAGACAATCCATGACCGAACCATATTAATGGTCTACGTTCTGTTTCTTCAATTACATCACTATTGATTCCCATCATTTCCTTTATAATATTATTTCTCACTATTTCAATTTTTGATACCTCTGCAGCGCTTCTCAGACAGTCCATGACCGAACCATATCAACTGTCTACGTTCTGTTTCTTCAACTACATCACAATTGATTCCCACCATTTTCTTTATAATATTATTTCTCATTCTTTCGATTCTTGATACCTCTGCAGCTCTTCTCAAATAGTCCATGACCGAACTATATCGATTATCTACGTTCTATTTCTTCAACTATATCACTATTGGTTCCCATCATTTCCTTTATTATATTATTTCTCACTCTTTCGATTCTTGATATGCCTGCAGCTCTTCTCAGGCAGTCAATGGGCGACCGTATCAATTGTCTACGTTCTCTTTCTTCAACTATACCACCGTTAATTACCATCATTTCCTATTTACTATTATTTCCCGCTCTTTCGATTTCTGATACCACTGCAGCTCTTCTCAGACAGTCCATGACCGAACCATATTAATGGTCTACGTTATGTTTCTTCAATTATATCACTATTGATTGCCATCATTTCCTTTATAATATTATTTCTCACTATTTCCATTCTAGATACCTCTGCAGCCCTTCTCAGACACTCCATGACCGAACCATATCAATTGCAGATATTTTATATTGTCAGTATTAATCCCCATTTCTCATATTCGTATCATAGTTTCCTGGTCATATAACCTGCGTCATATTTTTCCTGAGCAATCACCACTTGGTTTTCCGTGAATTGTAGGGTATATATTGTTCTTTTTCCTATAGGTATTCTTATTCCACTCCGTTCCTTCATCACAGTCCTAAGACTTTATCCACATAAACTTTAAATAATGTTGGTGACAACGGACATCCCTATCTCAGTCCCTTCGTTACTCTAAATGGCTGAGTTAACTCCGCTTCCTTCTTAAGTTTGGCTATCTGCCCTGCTTACAAGATTTCACAGCTTTAACAATGTTCTAGGTGTTTTTTTGTAATACCTCCCACATTTTCTGAATTGGAACATTATCTATCATATTCTTTTGCCAAAAATATCAATCCCGGGTGTAATTATCTTCATATATGCATTGGGATAATGTAAATAGATTATCTATCCAGGAACAACCCTCTCTGAACCCACTCTATTCTTCTAATATCTTTATATTGTTCTTCAACTAGATTTCTGATTATTTATGTGTATATCTTACGAAAGCTAAAGCTACTGAATACCGCAATTGCTATATACATAGTTGTTACATACATCTCTTCTTTCTAATATGTATGGGGTATACCAAAAAATAAAGCAAAGGAGAAAGGTCAGTCGAACGAAGAATAGCTACCGCATGATCACTAAAATTTGTATACGTATATCCGAACGTAACTCAAACTGAAAACAAACGACCACATTGAATTAAAACTACAAATTACTAAGAACTTCGTAAATGAAATCCCGATTAGAAAGAAACGTTTTTATATTTGCATATACAATATGTCGTAAAAGGGAAATATGCAAACATTGTGTGGGCGCAAGGAAACATTGATTCCACAACGGTATCAACAACATTAACTTAAAAAAATTGAAAGTGGTTCACATTGCTTATATAAATATATGCGCAAGTAACAAATCTTGTATAAAAGCAAATGATACAATAAATCCGTGGAAACAGCAGAAGTCCATGAAATTGACACTTTAATGGAAGCACTAATGATAAAACTAATGTCAATCATTAACGCTTTATTAGTGTTATAAATAAAAAATCGACACACTAACCCATATGAGTCAAAATACAGCCTTCAAACTTGATGCTACCTACAGTTTTATTTTTGAAATATTAATTATCGCTGCAGTAATAATTATCACCAAATATTGTTTAATTAAGTTTCTATGAGAAATACTAAAAAATCGTAAAAACTAGCTACCTATTTTTACAATATTCTCACCGGTAGGAAACTATTCGGTATTTCGATTAACCTGTAAATTGGACTATCCGAACACTGAATAATTCGGCTGACCGAACTATTCGGTTAAACATACCATCCGAAAACCTAACTATGCTGATATACCAAATAGTTTAGTCTAAGTATTGTTAAACTTTTCGTAATGTGTACAACATACACAATTGGCGCTTTTCGGGAAACATTCGTTGAATATTATAAAACCTTAAGTCTGATATCCAAATTATCTAAATACTTAGGTGCCGTTCTATATTTGTCAGACCCTGCATTATTCAATAATTTGAGTGATATGAATATTCGATATATAGATATTCCGCATTGCGGAGTTATTAGGTATTCAGAATATTCATATAACAGAAATATCTATTATCCAGAAGACAGGATTTACCGGATATTCGGTTTCCAAGTATCCTAATTAACCAAATTATCTTGTACGTACTAGGATATTCTAATAAGATTAGTTATTCGGATTCCGGATACTACGGTTATAAAAATTATTCGTAACCTGAAATTAAGTAAACGGAATTATTCGGCATCTGAATAATACGATCATTCGGTTTTCTAATAGTTTCGGTAGTCGACTACACGCTATCTGTATAATTAGGAAAGCCGAATTATTCGGTATCCAGATGGTACAGTAGCCGAGCGGAATTATTCTGTATCCGTATAATTTATTTACCCGAATTATTCAACATTCAGCTATTCTAAATTCGGATAATTTGAGCAGCCAGATTATTAAATAACCAAAAAATTACGTTTCTCGAATTATTCTATCTTCTGGTAGTACAATTAGCGTGATTATGCGCAATCACGATAATCAGGAAAGTCGAATTATTCGATATTCGGATAATGCAATTATCCCAATTATTCCAGACCCAGATAAGCCAATTGGCCAAATTATTAGATATCCGAATAATTAAGTTAGCCAAATTCTTCTCCTGATAGTACAATTAGCCGAATTATGCATATAGATAAGTCACACAGAAGAATTATTCAGTGTTCGGATGATACGATTACCGATTTTTCGGTATCCTAATACGCTATTAAACCGAATTAATTTTTGTTTTCGAATAATTCCGTAAAACTAATTATTCTGTCTCCGAATAGTACGGTTAGTCTTATTAATCATTATCCGGATAATTAGATAAACAGAATTTACGGCATGCGAATACTCAAATTAGTCGAATTAGTCGGTAATCTGATACCACAGTGTAGCCAAAATATGCTGCATCCTGATAATCAGAAAAGCTAAATTATTCGGTATCCGAATAATGCGGTTACTCGTATTATTGGATTTTCGATAATTCGATTAACTAAATTAATCGATATCTAAACAATCTTATTATCCAAATTATTAAACCTCGGAATATTTAGGATAGCCTAATTACTTATTGTCCGGGTTTTACGGTTAGTCGGTTATTCGATACACAAATACATCACTTAACCGAATTATTCGGTTAACCACTGCACGGTAATTCTAGAATCTGAATAATAAAAACACGATTAACAGGATAGTGCCAACAACTCTAAAAAGCACTAAATATTTATTTTTGTATTAGTGCTTTGATAAACATTATATAAGCTGACTGCAATAAAAAAACACCCAATAACACAATCTAAAATCGTTATTATATTTATACGTATGCAATTAATATTAACATTTGCATCTAATCCTACTCTCAAGGAAAACTTTAGCCATTACTTTGAGCTAGTTTTAAATTGGAGCAACTTTTCAAAATTAATCCAAATAACGATTGCAGTACATTCATCAAAACTGTTCTATTAAATATGCTAAATACAGTAATAAAAATTACGAATAATTTATTTAAAACCAAATTAATTATGATTACGCTCATACAACATTGCCGAAGCCATAAATATAACTAATCCGCCAATTTACATGTACATGAACACAGAAACTTATGCAACAAATACTGATACTCGTCCATATGCCTACAGGTGTGAATGAATGATATAAATGCACTATTCACAACAATAACGAGATTACAACAATCTTAACTACAGGATTATAGCTATCCAGAGGAAATCTAAAGGTTATTGTTGTAAAATTGCGTGCGTTTCCATAATAGTAAAGTACTATCTTATAGTAAACGTATTCATTATGTGTTTGGGATTTAATCTAAGCGTTTACATTAACAACTACTTGTAAGCTTAATATATTGAGGATGATTTTGTACAAATAATGCTGAATTAGTTAACACCCGGTAAGATCATTGCAAATGCCATAAGGTGTGACAAGCACCGTCATGAAAATGATAATTTGGACAAGTAAAATTGGATCTACTTTACAACTAACTTTTACAATCATGGGCAGAAAGAAATGCATCTACTGTACAAGTAGCTCTTAAAAAATCAAAAAATATGCAAGAACAAAAATGTGTCTATTCTACAAATAGGTTTTAAATAGTCAAAATATGGGCAAGAAAAATGTGTCTACTGTAGTAGTAACTTTTAAACAGTCAAACTATATGCAGGAAAAATATGTCTACTGTACAAGTAGTTTTAAAATTTAAACAATCACAATATGACCAAAAAGTGTGTCTACTGGGCAAGTAACTCTTAAACAGTCAAAATATATGCAAGAGAAATGTGTCTACTGGGCAGGTAGCCTTCAAACAGTCAAATGTAAGCAAACAAATGAGTCTACTCTACAAGTTGCTTTTAAACAGTTAAAATATGGCAAGAAGCAATATGTCTACTGTACAAGTAGCTTTTAAACAGTCAAAATAAAGGCCAAAAAAATGTGTCTTGTACAAGACTTTTAAACTGTCAAAATATGTGCAAGAAAAAATGTGTCTACTGTACGAGTAGCTTTTAGACAGTCGAAACATGACAACAACAAAGTATTTCTACTGGGCAAGTAGCTTTTAAACGGTCAAAATAAAGGCCAAAAAAATGTTTCTTGTACAAGACTTTTAAACTATCAAAATATGTGCAAGAAAGAATGTGTCTACTGTACGAGTAGCTTTCAAATAGTCGAAACATGACAACAACAAAGTATTTCTACTGGGCAAGTAGCTTTTAAACAGTCAAAATAAAGGCCAAAAAAATGTTTCTTGTACAAGACTTTTAAACTGTCAAAATATGTGCAAGAAAAAATGTGTCTCCTGTACGAGTAGCTTTTAAACAGTCGAAACATGACAACAACAAAATATTTCTACTGGGCAAGTAGCTTTTAAACAGTCAAAATATGGGCAGAACAATGTCTGTTTACTGTACAAGTAGCTTTTAAACAGTCGCAATACGACCAAAACATATGGGAATCAAAATTTGTCTACTGGGCAAGTGGCTTTTATATGGTCAAAGTATGGACAAAAAAATATGTGTACCTTACAACAAAAATATGAGCAAAAAAATGCGTCTACTATACAAGTAGCTTTTAAACAGTCAAAATGTGTCTACTGTACGAACGACTTTTAAACGGTCAAAATATGTGTAAGAAAATATGTCTGCTATACAAGCAGCTTTTAAACAATCAAAATATAGGATAGAAAAATGTGTCTTGCACAAGGCTTTCAAACTGTCAAAATATTTGCAAGAACAAATGTGTCTACTGTACGAGTAGCTTTAAAACAGTCAAAACATGACAACAAAATAATGATTCTACTGAACAAGTAGTTTTTAAAGAGCCAAAATATGCGCAAGAAAATGTGTCTACAGTACTAGTCGTTTTTAAACAGGCAAAATATGGGCAAGAGAAAATGTCTCTACTGTAAAAGTAGCTTTTAAACAGTCACAATATGATAAAAAAAATATGGGAAACAAAATTTGTCTACTGAACAAGTAGCTTTTAAAAAGTCAAAATATAGGACAGAAAAATGTTTGTTGTAAAGGCTTTCAAACTGTCAAAATATTTGCAAGAACAAATGTGTCTACTATACGAGTAGCTTTAAAACAGTCAAAACATAACAAAAAATGCTTCTACTGGGCAAGAAGTTTTTAAACAGCCAAAATATGCGCAAAAAAAATGTGTCTACAGTACTAGTCGTTTTTAAACAGTCAAAATATGGGCAAGAGAAAATGTGTCTACTGTAAAAGTAGCTTTTAAACAGTCACAATATGATAAAAAAATATGGGAAACAAAATTTGTCTACTGAGCAAGTAGCTTTTAAACAGTCAAAATATAGGACAGAAAAATGTGTCTTGTAAAGGCTTTCAAACTGTCAAAATATTTGCAAGAACAAATGTGTCTACTATACGAGTAGCTTTAAAACAGTCAAAACATAACCAAAAATGCTTCTACTGGGCAAGTAGTTTTTAAACAGCCAAAATATGCGCAAGAAAAAATGTGTCTACAGTACTAGTCGTTTTTAAACAGTCAAAATATGAGCAAGAGAAAATGTGTCTACTGTACAAGTAGCTTTTAAACAGTCAAAATATTAACAAGAAAAAATGTGTCTACTGTACAAATAGCTTTTAAGCAGTCACAATATGACCAAAAAATATGGGAAACAAAATGTGTCTTCTGGGTAAGTAGCTTTAAACAGTCAAAATATGGACAAGATAAAATGTGCTTCCTGGGCAAATAGCATCTAAACAGGAAAAATATGGGCAAAAAAGGATATACCTTACAAGTACCTTTTAAACAGTTCAAATATAAGTAAGAAAAAATGCGCTCACTATACAAGTAGCTTTTAAACAGTCAAAATGTGTCTACTATACAAGTGGCTTTTAAACAGTCAAAATATGGGCGATAAAAATGTGTCTACTGTACAAGTAGCTTTTAAACAATTAACATATGGACACGAAAACGTATCTACTGTACAAATAGCTTTTAATTAGTAAAAATATGGCTAAGAAGAAGCGTATCTGCTGTGCAAATAGCTTTTTAGCAGTCAACGTATTATGAACAAGAAAACAATGTGTCTACACTACAAGTACCTTTTAAAAAAATCAAAGTACATCTACTACAATAATAAACATGCAAAAATTGAGTTAATTCCAGCATTTTTGTTCGTATTAACTCTCTTTTTAGACTCTCAAAGAAAGCAAATTGCTTTGTGTAGACGTCGATTCTTGTAACAATAAAGGAAGCCGCAAAAACTTGTTGCTCCATTGTGGCTTCCAGTCGGGCACAATTACACGTCTCTGTAAGTTTTCCCAGCTCCATGCGTTGCCTTCGGAGTTACAGATTGTGGCGAATTCCATTTTTTATTAGATAATAATTGCCGAGATACATTCTCAATAATTATCAGGCCAATTAGCTAGTGGCAAGAATATTTTATGCAAACCTATTTATAATGAGGCTAACAGGTTTCTAAACACGGTTACAAAATTGGCTCGGAACATCGTATTGCCGCAAGATTTCATGGGCTTGACTTAACATTCAGCAAGGTCACTTCAATTGAAACTTCACTTCTTTAAACCGTGTGATCTCACTATTTTTTTCAAAAGATGAATTTATAGGTCTTATGCAATGGTTCATTAATTTACGACTATCAGAAAAGATTGTTAATCATATTACGCAACCGCTGGTATTTTTGTAACATCAATAGGTGAGTCTTCCTGAATAAAACGATAATAAAGGAAAATTTTGTACGCAAGTTGAACGCGACCTATACCACGCTAATTAGTTATTTAAAGTTAAAATAAATTAGTCATATTTGCATTTCTAATAAGGCGAAATTAGGCTCTAATTTTTATAAGCTGCTTTTAGTTGTTAATGTTGTTTAATTGTCAGCTCGTTATTATTTTAGGTTAAATGGCATCAATTAAACTACACTTTTTTAAATTGCCGGTTTAAGTGTTTATATGGAGCTCAGTTTCCTTAATATACTAAAATCCTGGGAAAATTTCACTTCGTTTTATGAAAATCAACATCAGAAAAATTATTCTATACAATGACACAAAAATATCAAATATCTAAAATTAGCTACCGGCGGCGCCTCCACCAAATCGACGAATCACATCGCTTTAACGTCTCCACTGCTCTGTCACAATAATGCGTTTACAATAAATACATTTTCATAATTTCCATCCACTCTGCCTCCTCGAAAACGATAAAAGCTAAGGGAAATGCCCTCCCCGACGCTCGAGTGCGTCAATGCCAGATACTTGTACGACGTCAACCCCATATTCGCAATCGACGCTCCCACGTCGGCGCCGCTTATAAAAATTCTGTCGATCAAAAAGTCATTCTCTCCTGTCACACATGACGTTGTATGTGCGTCGGTTTACGTCACCTCCTATAAGGGCTATTTATTCTCGGGTGACGTCAGAATCTGCGAGCTCGTCCCATTTTGACATTTCAATTTGTCCCTTGATAGTTTTCTGCGGGCTTTCCCCAGTTTTACAGTTTAGCATGGGAAGGTCATAAAATCGGCAAAAAAATAGACACGTGCAGGGGATAATGAGGCTCGACACAAAGACTGTAATTATAATTAGCTAAGTCGAAAGCGGATATGGTAAATTACTGGGCATTAGGCAAATTTCAAGATCGAAACCTTTCATTTCAAACCCCTGAACTTGCTATTGGCCATGAAGGTGACAGACGGTTTTGCTTTACCTACAAATCGTCTGTTATTATAGGAAACCATATTCTACTTCATAGTATTTCATCTTATCTCCACAGGAAGGAAAATTATTGAACGAAATGAATATCGTAAATACAAATACTTGAGGAATTTCTACACAAGGTTGTTAAGAAAAGATTATTAGATCAAAATTCAAAGCCTGTTTCGCATAGGGGTACTATCTACAGAATTTTGTAATTGGAAAAGTTACAAGGAAGACCAGTACGAGTCTGATAATATGGCTACTATAAAAAATATTACGTAAGAAGTCAGTTCTTCGCATAACCAGCTGGCATTTTGTTTAACGTAATAATTAGCGTTATCAAGGAGAATGTATTTCGTAACAAAATGAACTTAAATACAATAGCAGTGAAGGCCATAAATAAGGTAATTAATATAAAATAAATTACTGTATTGCTGAAGAAGTTCTTGTGCGAAATTCAACTTGTCAGTCCAGGTAATTAAATACAATTTGTAGTATCATTAAGCTCAGTTTGGCAAGTAATATTTCCTAATTAACAACTTGGATTACCTACTGGTTAACTACCAAAGAATATGTCAAACTGACAATGAGACTAGTTCTCTGTACATTTGTAAGCCTGGCCTTGCAAGAAGTCTATCGAAGAGGTACTTGGTAAGCGTTTAGGTTATACAGGGTGACGCAAAAAGAGAAATATATCATTTCAAATATCGGCACTAATTAGTTACTCAAGTTTTCAATTTTACAAGTTATACAATCTACTGTCTTAACATCGAATAGATCGTACTGGGCAGGATACGTATCTAGTAGAATTGATAGACCACAAAATCAACATCCAACATGGTAAAAAATTAACTTTTGTGGTAATTCTACTAAAATAGAACCTTCTAGTAGCCCTAAAAACTTACAATTCGTGTACTTTCAACAATATTACACTTTTTATGCTTGTAGCAAGTTTCAAAGTCCATGTTCCTCAACTCGTACTGCAATGCATATGTATCATAAGAACTTATCTTGGTATAATCCGAATCCAGTACGGTTCGGCCAAAATTCCACACTTTTTAAATACTCGTGATTAATATTCAACTATATCTAGTAGAATTTCTATCATATCTAATTCTTTCTTCAAACTCCAATAACAGTATACATTCAATGTTAACCTTTGAATCAATAAATGCTCCAGTTCACTTTTACATAATCCTATTTCGGTACTATTCAAATTCAATACAGCCAGAATCCGGCACGGTTTGGTGCAACTTCTATCCGGCACTGTTCAAATAATTCTAGACGATTCGTATTCGACTTAGTTTGTATCTAGTCGTATTTACATCCTGCAAAAGTATATTTCGTGTGGTATAAATTTAATTATTATATTAAGTCTACCAGCATGAAATCTTCTGGTGTCTCTGAAATCTTCCAGTCTTATTAAATTTACAATATCACACATTTAACGCTTATGGAAAGTTTCGAAGTTCATTTTTTCCTCGGCTCGTACTACAATTCATATGTATTACAAGAACTTCTTTTGGTACAATCCGAATCCAGTAAGTTTCGGCCAGAATCCAACACGGTTTAAATTCGCACGATTAATATCGAACTACATATATCTGATAGAATTTCTATCCTATCTAATTCTTGCTTCAAACCCAATAACATAATAGCTGCAATGTTTATCTTTTGAATCAATAAATGCTCCAGTTCATTTTTACATAATCCTATTTCGGTACTATTCAAATTCAGTACAGCTTAGCCAGAATCCGGCACGGTTTGTTGCGACTTCTATCCGGCACGATTAAAGATCTTCGCGATTCATATTCGACTTCGTTTGTTTATAGTCGTATTTACATCCTGCAAAAGTATATTTCGCCTGGTATAAAACTAATTTTTATATTAAGTGTACCAGCATAAACTCCTCTGATGGCCCTGAAATGTTCCAGTCTTATTAAATTTACAATATCACACATTTAACTCTCACGGAAAGTTTCAAAGTTCACCTTCTTCTTCAACTAATGCAGTTCATATTTACAAAAATCTATTTCAATACAATCTGAATTCAATACGGTTTGGCCACAATCCCGCACGGTTCAAATTTAGTACGATTTCTATCCGGCACGACTTCTATCCGGCACGCTTCAAATCCATACGATTGATATTCAATTTAGTCTGTATCTGGTAGAATTCATATTCTGCAAAATTATATTTGGAATGATATAAAATTAATTTTTATGTTAACTCTACCACCATGGAATTTTCTCCTAGCTCTGAATTCTTGTAATTCTTTTAATTTCAACCATATTTATTATTACACTTTTAACGATTATGGCGAGTTTCATAGTATACCTTCTTCGTAATTTTATGCTACAGTTCATATTTACAAGAAGATATTTTGGTACAATCCGAATCCAAAACGGTTGGGCAATAATCCGCCGGGGTTCAAATTTGACAAGACTTCTATCCGGCACGGTTCAAATACGGCAAGATTTGAATGCGACTCAGCCTGTATCTGATGGCTTTGGTATCTTACATAATTATACTTGGCTAGATATACCATTAATTGTTATATTAACTCTACAAGAATGGAATCTTCTGGTTACTCTGGGAACTTTCCATCCTCTTAATTCCAACGTATTGAACTATTTACGCTTATATTTCAATGTTTAGCAGTTGTTTTAACGCATACTCCAGTTCATATTACAAGATCCTATTGCAGTACAATTCCAATTCAACACGGTTCAACGATTATCCGACACTGTTCAAATTTGGTATGACTTCTATCCGGCACGGTTTGTAGACTACAAATTATACCTAGCACCGAATTAATTTATTAATTCTTCAAGCATGGTATGTTCTTCTAATCCAAGAACTTAATATTCGAAACCGACATCCTCGTGCTATTAATATACGATAATATTGTGACCGATTGTCTATGTTTAAAGTGCCTTTCCAAAACTATTTTTGTATATAAATGTCTTATACAGTTCATATCTTCACAACTGAACTGAACAGTCACCTACTTCTGAATTCAACACAATCACTATCCGACACGGTAGAAATAGAAATTCATCACGCTTGGGGTTCGGCACGGTTTGATTAAGACATTTTTAGAATCGAATAGATTTGGGATAGTGTAACTTGTACACCTTGGTACGATTTGCATTCGTTATAGTAGCATCTTAATTTTCAATTACATTATATGAGTATGAAACCGTCCACTTATTCTAAAAGTTTGATTTTCCAACCCTATATACAATAACGTTAAGCCAGACTTTTCCCTTCTATAATAACTCTTGAAGTTTGTATTTTTGCTGTATTTCTGTAAAATTTTCTAGGTTTTATACAGAACCATTTAGGTATAACCCCAGCATCGTACACAGTACGGCTTGGATTTACCACAGTTCGATATTGGTACAGTTTAAAGCCAGGCACCTTTTAGATGCTGTAAAATTTTCGATACAACGGTCTGACACAATTCGTATATTCATGAGTAGTAAGACCCGACACGGTCCGGATTTACTCAAATTGAACCCAAATCTATATTCAGTATAAGACATGCTAATTTTGTTTTAACTCTATATAATGCAATGTTATATTAATTCAATCTGCATACGATAAGTCTACGTACATTTAATTTCCAATAGTAATACTTAAAGGATGTTTCCCTGACCATCTTTTTTAATAGTTAAAGTATAATATAACTTACTTTTTCGACACATATCTATTTCAGTGCGATTTGAATCCAGTACGGTTCGTATGTAGTATGACTACCAATCCGGCACGGTTCGAATTCGGCACGGTTTGAATTCGGCACGTTTCGGATGCAAATCATTTTGAATTTGTTACACTATTAGATTAATTTTGTTATGTTGTTGTTGGAATCTACTGCTCAAAATTTATATCCACAGCCTATCAATTAACAATGATATTTTTAACATTTGCAGGAAAAACCATAAATTCTAGTGGAATGGAAAGTTGAACTTTGAAATGTTGAAACAAATATAGTACAATTATATGATGACAGTTAAACTATTTATATAGTATACAGCTACGTGTGCCCGCATTAGGCGTCACAGAATGAAGATTCACATATCAGGAAAGTATCGTTTAGTTCTATTTACCTTCGCGATCACTATATACATTTTAGATTCTTAGGAATGCAGTTGTGTATATGTAAAGTATGTACTGACAGTGTTAAATAATATTAAAATATTTAAATTATGTGAGATTTATAATATTAATTTCCTCATTAAAGCCACCTTATTAAAGTTACTATCAATTTAGACCATATTGCAGGAGTAAAAATAATTAATATGACTCATTTT
This sequence comes from Limonius californicus, assembly GCA_014611495.1. Lineage (NCBI taxonomy): Eukaryota > Metazoa > Arthropoda > Insecta > Coleoptera > Elateridae > Limonius > Limonius californicus. The sequence goes on along the minus strand of JABXWE010040665.1, from coordinate 1,437 downwards.
ATTGCATATTGCATTAATCAACATTTTTATTAAATTCAAACCCGTTTATACTATAATACCATCAAACGTGTTTATTAATTTTTACTAAATTGCTCAATCATGTCAATAAAAACGATTTACATAATAAAAACAAAGAGAATAGCATACATAAATAATAAAATAACCAAATCGGTTTTCTTGGTTTTCAGGTCCTGGCTCAACCTTAACCTAAACCTGATTTTTTGCCAACACATTAATAACCATTTCGCAAAGCTTTTTCAAATCGGAGTACGGTTAATGCAGACACGTCTGACCTGACCACGATATATAATAGTCTTTAATAGCAGAAAAAACGTGTTAATTTTTAGCTCGTGCCAAGTTACCCAACAGTTCGAAACGGGCTCGGCCAGTTTAATATTCCCCGATTTCTCAAGGCGTTCGGGGGAGTTTTCAGTTGGAACGCTGATTCACCAGTATAAGACGACCTTTATGCAACTTTCTAGTACTAACCTCTATGTAATAAACGTATTATTCAGAAAAAACGTCGAATTCAGACCGATTAATCCATAAAAGGATGTGGCTTCGCAATGCTTTTTGTCCAAGTAGAGCGTGACCGAGCTGATAACAGAAATAGCCAGCAACTACTAACTGGCGTATCAAATTCAATAAGTTGTGCTTATGGTCATTATCTGGAAGGCTACAACTTCGCACCTTTATTATTACAAGTGTTATTACTGTTTTGGAAACTTGTTTATGTGTTTGGAATATTAAGTTGCCTACTAAATAAACTTCCTATATATGGCTGAGCTATTAAATAAAATGTACTATCTAGTACTTCCCTGTTTTTAAATTACTGTTTTGCTATGGTATTTAATGTAAGCATGCAGTGCTAACCAGCATTATTAATGTGTTTGTCACGCAACGATTGTGCTTTATCCATAAGTAAGAATTCGACGTTGTCCTTAATTGTAGCAATTTGTTTCCACAAAGGCTGCCGCTGTTTAATTGCCAAATAAAATTGTAAACTGTTTGTTAGTACACAGTATTTTCCGAAGTGCAAAGGTCAAGGCGCTGTAATAACAACAAATAGAATTTCCTAACAACGGAATCATAACTTCATACAATTTTACTGCGGAATTAACTACATGTTAAGAAAGTTCCCCACAACACATTTGCTTTCAAAAACATACAATTACTTCTTCCTCTGTACTGAAAAATGAACTTTCGAACCACCCTTGTAACTTAAAATTTCCAACTATTATCCAAACAGCAAGGCAAAACTTTATTTGTACATCGACGTTCCTATCGATTCTTGTTTCTCTAAGTTAGCAAATAGCTTCCCAAGAACCTATTTATTTGAATCCAATATCATTCGACCAGTATCCGACACGGTTCAAATTTAGTACGACTTCTACCCGGCACGGTTAGTATGCTGCAGAATATTGTTATGAACCCAAT
>JABXWE010040664.1:0-13112 GCA_014611495.1 Limonius californicus | reverse complement strand
TTTATTATTTGTACGATTTGTCAAAATGGAAGATGATGGTGATTGTACTCCTCCCGAAATTAGAAATGAAGCTGGGAAAATCCAGTACGACAAATTACTATTATTATCCGGTCGTGGCGCGAAATTTAACGCTTTTCTAACGTTCTTTCCTACTAAAAAACGATTACTTTTCTTTGTGATTGCCAAAATTTACTAAATTAACCAACAAATTTTGTAGCTGTCATCAACGTAAAAATGTATCAAGGAATGTCACTATCGTCAATTGTTTTTTTTTATCTCCTAGTAGGAGCCAATGAAAAATTATCTCCTACTAGGAGAGAAATTCATCTTCTTAACCCGAAAACGACATAAATAATGGCATCTTCTACTACTAGTAGTGGAAAAACATAATTTTCGTGTAGTTTCGGTTTTGTCGTAAATGAACCCATTAGGTTTATATCAAGTAGAACACCTTGCATATGTTTATATTTTCAAAATGTGTAGCACATTCTGAATTGAAACTCCATTGTATTTATTTTTTGGAGACCTTTAGTATATAATAATGGACCCATAAGCATATCAATGAATTACATTTTCAAAAAATGTTATTTCACATCAAATCACAGACGAACTATGGAATAAAAAAATTGTAGAGAAATTTGTTTGGTGTCATCTTTGATTGTTTTAGGCTTAATTATAATGTAAGCTCTTTGTATTAAATAAAAAAATTCTCGTAAATGTCTAAAACTAAAACTAAAATTGCAGGTTAACTTTCCTCCTAATGGTCATCAATTTTCAGGTAAACTATTTCATACAGAGAGTCATAAATCACAACAAAACAACGGAGAGGCCATAAAATAAATAATGTTTATATTAATTCTACGCTACATTACATTCCAGTAGCAATTTGTTAGTGTCGTTCGAAAGCTGTAGAAAAAGGAATGAAGACATCAATAATAACACCTCATCTTTACAAATCGGCGAGGATATTTCACTGTTGGAACAAAATGTAGGGCGGTGACCGATGGCTATTAGCTGTAGTGATCTTTCGAAATTAAAACATTATGTTGATGTATTCGTAAATATCTACAGAGATAAATGTTTGGGCGTGCTGCAATGAACCAAAATTACCAGGTGCTTTCAGACTTCCTTCGGATAATTTGAAGAAATTCACACTAACTTATGGTACTAGCAGATGTTTAATTATTCACAGAAACACTTGCTGTCAAAAGGAAACCAGGTTTTATGTTTTAAAATTTAAATCATTTAAATGGTCTAGGTTAAAAATAGCTTGGCATTTGAAAATGATAGAGATAGGAGTAGGTATCTTTCCATGTTACATCAGAAATGAGTATAATACCGAACACAATATTTACCTGTGCAAGAATACCAGGTTATTATGTCCAACAGCAATTTGACAATTTATTTTATCTTATATTCTGCTAGTATACATAGTGATTACTTTATCTTGTAACAGGTATTTTTTATGGTTAAAAATAAAAGTTAACTATATATTTCATGCACTTGTGAGAGGTGTAGTCCACCTACTTGTTAAAACGTATAATTATCACACTCTGTAAGACAATTAAATTACCATTTTTACTGATTGATTTAACCTGGGCAGAAAATCATACATGAGTTTGACATTGTTATTTGTTTTCATAAATAAGTTAAAATTAAAAAAAATATTTTCATTAAATTTCCTTGCTCTCGGCGGGGACTGCCCAAAACGCCGAATGCCCAAAACGCCGAATGCCTAAAACGCCGACTCGATATTCCGCCCAAAACGCCGACTCCCATTCCGCCGACCATGTCCAAAACGCCGAATGGTGTTGATGACCAAAACGCCGACTCGTGTCCAAAACGCCGAACGGCGCTGGACGACGTCACACCGTTCGTGAACTTGGCGTCGGAGCCGAATACGAATCTGAATTTGTATTTGGCCCAAAACGCCGACTGCACATCGATTCAGCGTTTTAGTCATTCGGCAAAGTGTCCACGAACGCACCTATGAGCCCTGTCTAAAACGCCGACCGCAAACCGAGTCGGCGTTTTGGTCATTCGGCGAAATGTCCTATAAAGCAAGTACGAGCCTCGTCCAAAACGCCGGCCACAACCCAAGTCGGAGTTTTGGTCACTGGGCCACTATCGATGAGAAAAATTTAAACAAACTCGTTTGATTCGACTTTGGTTTATAAATTTTTAAATATTTTACTTCTATTTTTTTCATTTCTTATTTATCGGATAATTTTTGTTTTGAACGGTAGGTGCATTTTTGGCACTACATTTTGAAACAGCGTGTATGTTACATACAGGGTGAATTAAAAATGGCGGATAATATTTACATCACGTGCTGCTACGTTCAAAACCCAGCAAAAAACTCTAGTGCCAATTTGGTATTAGACGAAGAGTTTTTAATTATTAGCAATTGAATTTGGCAACGCTGCCCAACTTAAACGTAAGCGGATGCATGCATTTAATTACCCTTGATACTATACTGTAATTCCAAAAATAAATAAAGGATGTACCGACGTCATTAAAATTACTCTCTTTTGAAACATTTACAAATTTCAAAAATGACATTAATGACAATCCGTTTGTCATACATGCAGCTAAAGGTGTTGAAAATTTCAATTTATTTGAAATTATATTTAATATATTGGACAACATGTGAGATATTGATTTGAAATTTAGTACACATATATCTTTCACCAAAAACAACTGTGCTACAATACCTTGACGGAAAATGTTGTACATGGTGGTTTGTTTTTAAGGTTCATGAAGATGTCCTGCCTTTATTCGCTCCCTCTTTAACTATTTGTGATGATACGCCACTACTGTACCTAATCAATTTCTTCAAATTGCTTGATATTACCGAGATATTTTTTACTTCTTGCAGTTTTGTAATAACTCCATTCGTTTATGAGTAATTTCAATGAAAGTAAATGCATGTAAATAGTCATTACTACTATTGAATACAGCAATTTTGTAACTTGTAATCAACTTCAACGCCATTTACACATTTTAGTTTTCCAAACTAAACAATAATACCAGTAATTACATCAGACCAATCATTCAAAGCAGCATGAAGATCAACAGGGATTGTTATTGCCGGAATCGTTAAATGTGCACTTAAAAATAAGCGTCTTACCCCCTGGATCCTGGATCTAGGAATTTTTGTAAATCCAATACTATTACCTATCTTAAGGCCTATTTGGGAGTTTCCCGTAAAACGAATTACGTTACGCCCAAAAATGTCTTAAATGTTTAAGACAAATAAAAATATAAAAAAAAATCTACAAAAAATTAAAATTATAAATTTTGAATGCAACCCAAAATACGTATCACAAGAAAATGTGATATTTAAATTTTTATTAGCGGTTTTATGAATCAGAGATGCCTAATCGATATACTTGGTAATAAAAATTTAGATACCGCAGTACCTTGTGACGTGTATTTTGGGTTGCTTATTTTTGGAATGATATGTCCGTACTCACTCGTGAATCATGCATCGATTTCCGTTAAATGTTTGGTTGGGTATTTTGGAAGAACGTACGATAGGGCCAGTATTTCTACCAAATAGTTTGACTGTGAACTATATCTTGACTTCTTGAATAACACTTTAACCCCTACTATTGGAAGACGTGCTTCTGAATAATAGGGTTCATCGGTGGTTTTTGCATGATTGGGCTCTTCCACATTTTTACATCAATGTCGGAGAATACCTTTAATATACAGGAAATTTTTCTTTTTAGCATACATTGCCTATGTATACTTTTAAAAAGAACGTGTTAATTTCGCCTATTGTGTAGGCAACCAACTATACCGACAACTAAAAATCAGAAGGCAACGTCACTATAGTTGTGAATCATTTGAGTATGAAGGTTGTGTTGATGCAGTGTTTATACTAAATATGTATTTCACCCTGTATATAGGACACAGATAATGACTTTTTTGTTAAATACAAAAATTGACAGGGTGATGTTTCCGTAAGGTCCGCGAACATTATATTTCTTTTGTACAAAACAAATACATCAACGGCAAAGTGGTGTAATGGTCAATAGCTGCCTTCCAAGCAGTTGATCCGAGTTCAATTCCCGGTCATCGCAAACTTTTTTTAATTATTATTTTTGGTTATAACTATTGATTATGATTTCTTCAACGTAGTATAAAATATTTAATTTCATTTCTTCGGTTAAAACGTGATTACTTTTAGTTCTTATTTTATGGGAATTTATTACGCATCCCTCTGATTTAAATTTTTTAACAATTGTTTGTATGGTTCGAATACAAGGAATAGGTCTTTCTGGATATTTTACTGAAAATAAATATCTCACAGTTCTTAAGCTGTTACCATTCTGATACCACATTAGAATTTCCACTTTTTCGTCTTTACTGTACATGGTTGTATAAAAAACGCAAGAAGACACTAAATAAAGACTTTATTTTTTAACATTTAATTAATTTGATTGTTTTGGTCACAGCATGCTTCAGTTGTCTGTATAGTTGGTTGCCTACATAGTAGGCGTAATTGACGCGTTCTTTTTAAAAGTATACATAGGCAATGTATACTAAAAAGAAAAATTCCCTGTATAACGGACAGGACAAGGGGTCTAATTGCAGCACCAGCTAAATCCTTCCATTTTAACTCCCTAGATCTTTGTATTTGGGTAAATGTTATATTTATTTACCAGTTAGTGATTTTACTGTTCCTTTATTCACAATAATACAATTTGTTGTTTAGAAATACAAAATCATCTCTATCCCTGAAACGGTTACTTTGCGGACAGATGTTGAATAGAACTATATGTTTGGTTTGATAAGTAGTATATGTGGGTAAATTATCCGACCTTTCTTTTAAACACCTTGTATATCTAAGCAAATTTGACCAGTATTGTTTATCGCTTCATTGGGCGAGATCAAGGACGCGCTTTCCAAGCATCTCCCTGTACTGAAGTTCTTAGCTTATTGTACAAATGTACACCCTTACTATGAATTTTGCCTATCCCACCCAAGTAGTGATTGTTAACGTGAAATTAGACCATTAATATTATTACAATCTAGAAATAGATCAAAGCCAGTAGTTTAATACTAATTTTTGACAGGTTACAAGGGATAATTTTGTATTTGTGTTTCAGGTAGGTTTATAATGACCATATATGATTGTGCGGCAGTCTTTCTAGACATCAGCCAGGCCTTCGATAAGGTCTGTTATGAAGGTCTCCTCTTCAAGCTTAATCTGATTTTACCTTACGCTTACTACCTAATCATAAAATCACACCTTGAGGAAAGACACTTCCAAGTGAAATTCGGAGAAGCTGTATCACCTTTCTACCCCATCACATCAGGTGTTCCACAAGGAAGTGTCCTGGGTCCGGTCCTGTATGTTTTATACACAGCTGATCTTCCAACGAATGCCAATACTTTGATCGCAACCTATGCTGATGAGTGATAACACAGCACTTCTTTCCACTCATATTGACCCTCTCACAGTCGCAAGTAATCTACAGCAAAATCTAGATGCAGTAACCGATTGGTTCCAAAAATGGCGATTCAAAATCAATACTCAAAAGTCATTACAAATCACGTTCACCAAACGTAGAGGCATCGTTTCTGATGTGATCATGGATGGCCGAGTTCTACCCCGTACAGACTGTGTGAAATACCTTGGTATGCATCTTGACAAAGGCTTGACTTGGAGAACGCACATTTGGACCAGGAGAAAACACTTGAATCTTAAACTCAAGAACTACTACTGGCTATTAGGCTGCAACTAAAATCTCTCTCTGATCAACAAATTATTACAAAAGTGTATTGAAACCAATCTGGAGCTACGGCATGCAGTTGTGGGGTACTGCTTCACACTCCAATATTGAAATTCTGGAACGCGTCCAATCGAAGACTCTACACATGATCACCAATGCCCCCTACTACGTACCCAACAGAGAAATACGGAAAGACCTGAAAATGAAGACAGGGAAAGAAGAAATTACTAAGTTTAGTGAAAATACCTCCTACGACTAGAAACTCGTCCTAACCCACTAGTGTCAGAACTGACTGATGAAGGTGAGCAAGTGCGCAGACTTAAGTGATTCAAACCGTCAGATCTTCGTAATCGTTTTTAGACAGTTCTAACATCCCTACTATTAGTTATAAATCTGTTGTATAAGTAAGTTCATCTTGAGGAACGTCAAAGGGCGTTACCTCCCCTGTAATTTCGACTGCAATGTATTTTCTAGTATAGTTATCTGATTTGCTTATTGCTAATGTAGCAGATTGCAAATAAATATCTACTAAGAAAAAAAATATGACCAATATGATCATTTTATTTTGTAACATGTAAAATACTTAGTTAACTTTTCTGTTAGCTTTATAAAATATTTTTTTACTTTAATATTCCGTTGGACAGGCAAATGTCAACTACTGTTTTGTCAACACTTAACAAACTTCTGTACAAAGTTGTTGATTTGTTTAGATTCTTGTGGTAATAACAATCAGTTTCAATATATTCTAATAGCGAGAAAACAGATATGATGTGGATTTTGGGAGAATGCAGAGCGGCGGCGGAGCAGTGTGACGATATGAACAAAGATACCCAGATAGACCCCTTTCATCACATAATGTCTTTAGGCGAAATTTGCGGCAATATGGACAGTTTTGCAAGTCAAAGGTGAGACAACGACATGTCACAACTGTAAAAGCTGAAGCGGCAGTCATTGAACAAGTAACTGGTAATCCCCATATGATCCAACGAGTAGTTGGAAGAACTGTAAGCTTTAGCAAAAGTTCAGTATTTAGCATTTGAAAAGCAAACCGGTTTCATACTTACCATGTCACATTAGTACAACACCTTACTGAAGATGACTACACACGTCGAGTGAATTATTTGTTTATATTTTTTAGTTTGACATACAGGTAAATGTCATTCAAAGCTCATTACAGCTGACTGCAGCTGCTTTTTTTCTAGGCTTGCTGCAATTGACTTTTTAAAAAATCACTTTGTAGTTGCATTATAGTTTCTTAGTACATCCAACGTAACTGCTTTGATTTTTATTTATTTAAACAATGTAAAATTGATTAAGATGCCTATGGACTACAAACAGCTGTAATGAGTGTAGCCCACCACCTGTTACAAGGTAAAGTAGTCACTCTGCATAGGTATATTACATTGTGTAATATAAATAACCTTCACGAATACAGAGGAACTTGGAATGTTACTAGCGTTTAGATAACGACGCCGAATTGTCTTGTGGTAATTATAATATTTATTAGGAAAACCGGACTTTTATGGTATTAATGGAAACATCAATGCATTTTATTAATGGTATACGCGTTGTTGCATACAAAGTGAATCATTCGATTGAATCCCTTTAAATGTTGGAGTGGCCCAGCGTTCAATGCTTGGTACAATTATATTTGTATTTTTTATGATGAACTTTCCTAACAAGTTTATTTACTAATGATATTACCTTTTTAAATAGTAGTGGTAATAGTGATTAGTTACGTATTCATATAGGTAAATACATAGGAATGTTTAGATAAAGAGTTTAAAACTATATACAGAAAAAAATAAAAAATACATTTCTCCGGAAATTACGTTGCCATTGTTGATGTAAATTACGGGTAGCCCTTGTGTAACACGGTGGTAAGGGTTTCATAAAATCTCGTATAGTGTGAAACAGTCTTATACGGGACTAAGAAGAAGTACCACAGTACTGAAAGCTAACACAATATAATTATCTACTTTTATTTAATTTTAACTAAAGAAGTATCCCCAAATTGAGATACTAAATAATATGTGGGGTTTATCCGAAATTTTTTAATTAAATAATTATTAGTGACTCATCAGCGGCGATTCACACAAAAGAATGGAAACGCTAAAAAAATTAATAATTCAATAAATAACAACGGATGTGCATATGGTGCGGTAGTACGTACAGATAGTCCTGAAGACTTACAACAAATAATGATTAAAGTGGTAAACATTAAACCCAAATACGGTTTTAAATTAAGCACAAAAAAAACACAACATGTATGGTTATACGTAAGAACAATCCAGCTGCTATAATTGTGATAGTGGAGTATAGCAGAATAGAACAAGTGCAGAGATCAAATGCCGCATTAAGAAAGCTAAAATAGCGTTTATCAAGGTACGCCCAGTACTAAAGAATCATCACCTTAATAAAGAGACCAAGATGCTTTGGATAAGGGGATATATGTTCTCTGGGCGTCTTTAAGAAGTCGAGACTTGCGCACCGCATCTAACATCTAACTCTAATATTTCGGACATATTTTGCCAAACAAAGACAGATATGGACTACAAAAGCTCATACCCGACAGAAGAGCAGTGGGAAGAAGGCAAATATCATGGTTAAAGAACCTTAGAAAATGATCTGCAATAACAACAGCCGCGCTGTTTGGAGCTGCTGCAGATATAATAAAGGTAGCCACAATGATCACCAAGATCTAGAACGAATAGACACCAGAAGAAGAAAAATTACATATAACATGATGGTAGCAGTGTAACGTTTATCAGTTATTGCCATTTAATAATCATGGCACAGTGGTGATCTGTATTTACCATAGAATTTGTAAATAACAAAACATTAAGAATCGCTGGGAATCGAAACCCAAAAATCAGTAAATTGTCTGACAGATTTCTTATCTCGACATTACACTATTATAATATTCAAGTTTTTGAGGATATAGTGACTCGTGATTTAGCTGAGAGGGTCACATTTACTAAATATAGTACCCGTATTTAATAATTTTATATACAATACTCTGTTGTTAACAGTTTAATGTGTTAAATGTATTTTTATATACTGTATAGTACATACAAAGGTACATTTTTCAGTTAAAATTGCATTGTCCGTGTTTTTCAATTATCCTTGCACATTTATCCGGCGATTAGCATGGATAATCGAAAGTATGCTGTAATTTACTAAACGAACATTCAATTTTCATCGATTAGGCGAAGAAACAAAATTTGTGTTGGTATTAATGTGAAGTGTACACGACAGTTGCTCTAAAAGCCTCTTCATAGCCAAAAAGTAACATTGGAATATATTTGAAAATTGCTGTGGTACTTCTATCACTGTGATATCAGGTAGATATGTAATTATGGTTAAAATTGTGTGGTACCATAATTACGTCTTCGTAACATGGACTCAACCATTATTGGCCCCAACAGGATGGTACGACAGTCCATACATGCATACCCGAGAATAATATTTGAAAATCAGGTAATGCAGCAGTTTGGCGACATTCTTGGCTTTCGCTTGTGTCCCAGCTTACCGCCTGTTACATTGGCTTTAACGATTATCTTCAGAGTACGACCATAATTTAAATGACTGGAAAATTTGCACAAACGTAGAAATTAATAAAATAGCACCAAATATGTTGTGGGAAATGTTAGAAATGCTATAGTTCAGTATTAGGAAGTTAGTGGAGTCATGTTTTAGATATTATTTCTAACTAAACTTGTAAACTTTAAATCTCATATACATTTATTTAAACTGTCACTTTCCAAATTAAATTATTTTCAGTATTGCCCTGGTACTATAATTTTAAAAATGGATGGTCAAGTCCGCCGAACTCTGCATTATATCTTTAAATTAAGATTGTGTTCCAGAAAACTATGTTGTATTACTTGCATTGAGTGTTATGAATTTAGTAGTGGCGTTTTACACATGTTGGTTATTATAAAAGGAAGTTATTTAAGTTTTTTATTTATAAGCTTCTGAGTATTTCGTTTCATCATTCAGCTCCAAATCACCAATCATTAGGTGAATGGTGTAACATGTATTCAGCTAACATACATTTATAAAATCATAAACCGTTGAAATAAAAATGCATTTAATATAGGAAACCTATCATTACCATTCAAGAAGTTCTATTCGGACAAACAAAAACGCCGTATAATGAATACGCCAAGAAAGGTAACAAGAGTTATTAGTGCAGATTATTACAAGCAAGAGTATGATATCTGATTGACAAATAAAAAGGCAGTCGGTAGCAGGTATTCAGCACAGGTAACTACCGCATTAGGACCTGTCTTTAATGAGCACCTAGCGTGCCAGACAAACTCTGCAATCTGTCACGTCGGGCTTCACAGTTTTGTAAATATAGGATTTCTAATACTTGTAAAAGTGCGTGACGTTTTCAATTATAAAACACTAATTAAGCAGATTTTTGGGTCAGGTGATGGCGGCTTCATCGTTAAGTCTGTATGTTTATTAATTGGTAAAATATGTTCTAGTCTGAAAGAATTTTCTCTCTACGCGTAATAATATAACATTAATTTAAAAAAAAATTGAAAATAATTTACATGTGGAGGTTTGTTGTAAATCATAAAAACATCAACGTAGGAAATAAGGTCACAGTGAAAAAATAATTAAAAACAATACTTGTTGAAGAGTATCGAATCGAAGAATTACTGAAATGATAAATGAATATTTGTAATGATTCTCCTAGTTGCAATATTTGTGAATTCCTCATTATGGGTTACATGTTCTAAAAAGGCAAAAGATTTTAAATTAAAAATCACATTTAGAATGTGTTTCAATACTGTTAAAAGTAGTTCTTGGTAGTGTTTATTTACAAACTTTGTATACTGGTACATGTTTTTTATTTGTTATATTTATTAATTAACAACAAAAGAAGAGAACGTTTATTAATCTCTCTAAACTTTATAGTAGGTACATCGTTCAACGTAATGATGTTATTCAGTTGTACTATGACGATCAACTTCAAAATTGAATCCAAGGCGTTGCTTTATTTGTCATATGAAAAGGAATAAAGTACCAACGCATTCTGTTAAGTATTAATATATGTGTGTGTATATTTAAAAATGGAATATCATGCTGTAATCAATCGTTTTTAAAGACTATCTAAAATACTCTAAAATACTAAGTGGACTATTAAACTTGGCGGTGGAAGCGTGGTAGTCACCTTCCACAGTAGATTCCCAACCAACACTAAATAGCATTGGGACACATTAGTTTGTAATGAAACCTGGGTCTAACTTATACACCCGATACAAAACAATTAACTCAATGCCATCAAATACATTGATATCTGCTGGAAAGGCAATGGTTTCGATTTTTAGGAAAGATGAAGGGATACAGCTGATGGCTGTCTTGTAAAGAGTTTAAAGATAACGGAGGATCAATTAGACAAAAATATTAGTAAATAAAGACAATGTTTAGCAAAGGACAAGGTAATTATTTATCAAATTAATTACCGCGCCCATGCAAGTGTCGTTCCATCGCAAAATTTAAAGAATTTAAGTACGATTTATTGCCGTATCCAACCTATTTACCTTAATTTTTCCTAGTACACGACTGAAAAACATTCTTGGTAGAAAGAGATTTTCGTCAAATGATGAATATTGTGTGGTCTTTGAATTTCGCGATGATATAATGACTCTGAAATCTTGCGGGTCTTAACGCACTGCTGTTAACAGACATATATTAAAAAATAAGATTAACTTCAATAATAAACTTAATTTTCAATTTACATCTGCATATAAAAATTACAAAGCTCTCAGGGTTAGTTTCGTGGCCTCTCCAAAGATAGTTATCTAGTTACTACAATAAACCACACAAACACAAATATCGATCGATTGCGAACTTATCTTTATCCTGTTAATGTTTGAACGAACGTTTACATCTAATTTCTTCAAATCTGCAACGGCTGCATCTTGATCCCTTTTTATCCAGATGTTCCGAAGCGGCTGGTTGATGACCTCTTACAACTTTAATAGTTATAAGTTGTTAAAATCCAGGGAAACACTTCAACAACTTTTGTTTAAATGTATTAAACAGATCAGGTAAGTAGATTTGTAAATTAATCTTTTAATTCAACCAAAATTGCTTTCGAAGAATTATAACTTTATCTTTTCCAGGAACCGTTGGAATTACACAACACAATTTGATCTCAAAAATCCAGGTAAGTTTCATTCTTTTAGAATAAAACACTTTTGGTCACATGAACTTAAATGAAATTTATTATCTTCTTTAAACACATAAAAATACATCACATGGGATACTTGAACTTATTTAAACTTTCTTAAGTTGACATAACCTTAACACACATTTGTCAACAAACTTAGGCCCTGCCCACAATTTTCAAAACTAGTTCTTAATACATTTTAAATTTAACATCGGGCTCAAAATTATACGTGCTGACTCCACAAACATTTAATACAGACTAAATTCGAAATTTGGTATAAAATCCCACTTTAAAATTAAAAATGTACCAGTAGGAAACTAGATATTAATCTACTACATCTTCAGCTGTTTTCAAAACATTATAAAATAGTTAATATCTCAATAAATACACAAAATTTGAACAAATAAACCTCAGAATCATCATCCTGAGAAAATTATAAACTTTTTAATATTAATTACGCCACGGTTTACAAAAATAAACACGTGTTAAAATTATCAAATTCAGACAAAATTCAATTAAAACTTCTCAAAATCATTTTAAACATAAACATAAATCACTAACAAAGGTACAGAAATACAAATACACCCTCCACAACTATTATACATAATAATTAAGTGAAAACAAAATTAACCTCAAAAATACAGAATCTTTCTAATTTTATAAATAAGTAATAAACAAAGTTATTCTAAACAACAAAACTGCTTTTATCCTTCCTTTACATAACACAAAATTAAATCAAAATCATCACAACTCCTTCAATACAAATAAATCTTGTAAATACAAATAAATCAGATGTCAAAACTACAAAATTATAAAAATCTACATTCTAGGGCTTGCAACTTTACCCAGCACAACCCAAAACATCGTCTACACCACATATAAGACGTCTCAACACCATTCCATAAGGAATATCCACCCACAACTTCACTTCGAAACCACATAAGGCACTACGTAGCACTTTCCGAAGATCGTAACTAGCTCACAATCCAATCCGGTATACATTTGTTATTTTTAATCATTATAACTTTTCTAACAACAATCTTAACATGATAATCAAGCTAATTAAATACAATTTTAGGTAAAAAATTGACTTCTCCATCAAAAATAGTATCCTTTTACATATACGTTAATCATTACGAAGCAAAAATCACATCCTGTAAGTATCACGAAGTAAAATT
>JABXWE010040663.1:0-11976 GCA_014611495.1 Limonius californicus | reverse complement strand
ACGTTGCCAAGTATAATATTCTTTAAGTGTCTCGTGTGAGGAAACTAAGCACTATAGGAAGTTCGTGTTAGTGTTTTTGAGGACTGTATTTCTTACAGAAGAGTGCTACCTGAAGCTTTTAAGGTATTTAAAGGACACCCTGTATAGTTAGAATACAGAAGGTATTACTCATACAAATTAGTTTTGAATAGTTATTAAATAATTTGTAATCCCTCATTATTTTTCAGAATACATAGTAGTTACTGATTAACGGATTTAGGCAACAATGTCTATGTCAATTTTTATGAAGAATTCCAAGATCACTGTAAGCAAGCAAACTAATGCCTCAGTAATGATAAAATATTTAAACTTAAGAAGCAATTACAAGTTTTGGTGATGCAGGATTTTTCACACCACTGGTATGTTCACTGCTCAATTTTGCCGATTTATCCAAGTATCACTGGATTAAACAATAACTATTACTTATGTCAATGTAAGCATAATTTTAAAATTTTAATTTTACATAGCTGTTATGGTAGCATGTACAAAATTTAACGCACTTTACTCGTGCTTTTACCAGAAATCCCACAAAGTTTGTGGTGCAGTCACTGGACACTTCACCTTATCCCACTACACTATTACATACTTATAATAGAACCTACAATTTTTTACAAACTATTTTTTTTAAATAAATACATAAAATAAATGGGTCGGTATTGTTTCGAAAAACAAAAGCATAACTAAATTACTTTTACAAAACTACATGTTTTCTCTTATTTAACCAAAGTTACCATCTCACCATTTCTACGATCGTAATGATATACCAGGTGTTTCAAAAAAATGATCGGATAATTTACCCACATCCAATATTCATCAAACCAAACAAAAAAGTCTGAATCAACATATCCAACTGTTTCAGAGATAGAGGCGATTTTCTTTTGAATCAGTAAACTGCAATAGTAGGCTTTTCATTTGCCACTAAAAACAAAATTTAAGTTATTATTTGTTTACTGTTTGCAATTGGATACAATTGCAAACAATTGGTATGGGATACATACCATATGCAGTGGGTACAGCTCTTATTGCTTCTTATTATGTTTTAGGATTGGTGTTTTTTAGATTCATATTGAGAAAAGTTACAGAAAATCCAAACTTTACTGCCAATATTTTATTTACCGATGAAGCTACTTTTACCAATAATGGTATCGTTAATCTGTATAATAATGTTGAGCAAATGAAAATGACGAAAATCCTCACGCTGTTGCCGATTGAAGACATTACCATCAGTTTTAGTTAAACTGAGAAGTATTAAGAGCAGGGCAAAAAAGAAGACGACAATGGCATGATCAATGGCATATGATACAGAAGAAAATAAAGATAAAGATATGGCAGACAAGAAACGAATAATGATGGCATCGTGGAACCTGAAGAGAACATACGAAGAAGGAGCACTAAAAAACCTAATAAGCAAAGTAAGAAGATACAATATAGATATTATAGCATTACACGAGACACACCAAAACAAGGGCCAGATTAGAGACATAGATGGATATATATTTTTTTAACAGCGAGGGGAAAACGACAACATATGGGGTGGGTTTCTTGATAAACAAAAAGATGAGATATTTGGTCACCAGTTTTTAGGGCAAATCTGCAGAAGCAGACCGAAGCAAATACCAAGAACAAAGAAGAAAGGCAAAACAAGAATGCAGAGGAATTAGGAATTTTTATCAAGAGGTCAAAAGAACCAGAAAAGGATTCCATAACAAGTCAATATACTGTAAAGACAAGGGGGGAAAATTGATTTCAGGAGAAGAGGAAGTGGCCAAAAGATGGAGAGAATATTTTCAAGAAGTACTAAATGAGGTAACGGAAAGGGAAGAAAAAGACGATGACAACGAGAGAGAAAATGAGCATCAAGAGGCGAAAAGAGAAGAAAAGATAAACAGGCCGACAAAGGAGGAAATAACATCAATCATAGACATGTTAAAAAATAACAAAAGCCCAGGGGTAAGTGGAATAACAACCGAACTTATAAAGTACGGAGGTGAAAAATTACAGCAAAGTATCGTTACCATACATGGAAAACGGCATTAATAGCACCAATCTAGAAAACAGGAGACTCCACAAAGTGGACCAACTATAGAGGGATTGCATTACTAGATACTGTGTACAAAATTCTAGCTACAATAATAAAACAAAAAATAGAAAGTTACACTGAAAAAGTTTTGGGCGAATACCAAGGCGGTTTCCGAAGAGGCAGGTCGGTAACAAGTGAGATCTTTATATTAAATCAAGCAATAATAAGCTGCTACGAATACAGAATCCCCGCTTACGCCATTTTCATAGACTTGAAGCAGGCAAACAACTCAATAGACAGAAGCCAAATGTATACGGCATTGTACGAACTGCGGGTACCCAAGAAACTGATACCACTAGTTAAAATGACAACCACGGACACCAACAATAAGATAAAGGTAAACGGAATTATATCAAGAGATTTCAAAGTAGAAAAAGGACTGAGACAAGGAGACCCTTTATCACCAGTATTGTTCAACATTGTATTAGAGAAAATAATAAGAGACAGCAAAATCAACAGAACAGGAACCATAATAAACAAGAATCACCAATGCATAGCGTATGTGGATGATGTAACACTTATAGCCAGAACGAAGCAGGTAGCAAACCTAGAGGAGGCGCCTTGTAAAATGGGTTGCAGATAAACCAACCCCGGGCTTATTTAACATATATTCTGAATGCATGTTTCAAAAGGCCTTATAGGAACGAATGGATGGCATAAACATAAACGGCGAAGTTATAAACAACATAAGGTATGCGGACGATACCGCCATACTAGCAGAGAGTTTAGAAGATCTGCAGCTCCTTATTAACAACATAAATGAAGCAAGCGAAGAAATGGGCTTGAAAATAAATATTAAAAAAACTAAACTCATAATAATAAACAACCCGCCTAGAAATAGAGCACAAATAACGATCAATCAAACAGTAATAGACCAAGTCACAAGATATAAGTACTTAAGCTGCTGGATAAATACCGACCTAAATCCTGATGAGGAAATTAAAATTAGAATAGAGGTAGCAAGAAACACATTCCTCAAATATAAATCTATGCTTTGCAACAATCACCTGCAACTCACTCTAAAAATAAAATTTGTTAAGTGTTACGTTTGGTCGACATTACTGTATGGTATGGAGGCTTGGATGCTGAAAAAAGCAATCATGAATAAGATCGATGTCTTCGAAATGTGAATATACAGGCGAATCCTGAAAATTTCCTGGGTAGAGCGAATAACCAATGAAGAGGTATTAAGGAGAATAGGCAATGAAAAAGAGCTAATGAGTATGATTAAAAGAAGAAAAACCGCCTACTTCGGACATATTCTAAGAAACGAAAAATATAAATTACTACAAACGATAATTAAAGAAAGGATACATGGAAAGAGAAGAGTGGGAAGACAAAGATTATCTTGGCTCCACTACATACGAAATTGGACAGGAATGACGGCTTTACAACTGTTTCGTGTAGCTGAAGATCGAGAGATGTTTAACCAAGTGATAACCAAGCTCTGAAAACGGAGAAGGTCTTCAAGAAGAAGAAGATAAACCAAGAAATAACCAAGTTTATGACAGTGGAAATAAATAACCCAACAGCATAGGAAAACACGAAAGTAGAAGTGAGGCTAAAAAATGACTGGGTGATGCACATACAAAGAGAGAGCAGTGTAGTGTTTCTAAACTCTATTTGTTGAGCATTGAGCTAGAACGTAAACAAACACTTGACAGGAGCGTTAATTTACCGGATATGTATTTATGTAATATTCCTTGCGTTTCTAAATTAACGTTCGCGCCGTCACAATTCTTTTTTAGAAGAATTGGTGGTTCTGAAAGAGCGACTTTTTCAAGTAAAGGTGTTTTATGGACTTGCAGACATCTGGACTTGGAGACATCTGCATTACAAATATTGAAGTAAAAGCAATCTGCTGTTAAGTAGTCCAAGGCATGGTTGACAAATATGTGCATCATGTTAAATCCTGCAATCCATTAATTAGTCAGACACAAATAAATACATAATAGTAAAAGCATTAAAGCACCAGGCACTATACAAACGCTCCGAAAACCGATAAGCACTGCTCAAAAAGCACACAAACTTAACCCGGTAATTATGGGTGCAAAGTAAAGGTTTTGAGCGTCAATTACTCCTTAAGTAATGAGGCATTAGCCTTATCTAGCGTAGACCAATCACACTGCGCGCTCGGGTGAGTCAAACACGTGCGTTTGTTGACGTTCTAGCTCAATGCTAAACAAATAGAGTTTAGGAGCCCTAATAACGAATAAGTGTGAAGAAGACAAGGAGGTGAATGCGCGAGTGGTGAAGGGAGATAAGTGCGCAGAGGCCTTCAATGCAATTCTAAGATCAAAGAACGTAGCAATCAACACAAAAGTGAGAATTTACAAGACGATAATGCGGCCCACTGTAACCTACACGTGCGAGACATGGGTGATGAGCAAATGGGTGCAACAAAGGCTGGAGGTGTGGGAAAGAAAAATTCTTAGGAGAATCTATGGAGCAAAACATAAACAAAGGGGATGGAAGAGAAGAACTAACGGGGAGGTGGGAAGATTATATGCGCAGCCAAACATCACGCAGTATATAAAGGCCCAAATGTTGAGGTGGCTGGGGCATATGGAAACACAAGAGGACGGCTGAGTGACAAAAAGCATGATGAAGAGGTTGCCTGAGGGAACACGCAAGAGAGGGAGATCAAGGAAGAGGTGGTTCCAAGAAGTAGACGAAGACCTGAAAGAAAAGGACATAGAAGATTGAAGAGCCAAAGGCGGGGACAGATAGAAGTAGAAGGAGATCACAAAGCGATGGGCCTAAAGGGCCTGATAAAAGCTTCATTTATATAACTATGCGGGAAGACTGTCTGATATTAAATCGTTTGACTGGTGAACTGACTTCCTGAATGACATATTAACCCCACTATTAAGACGTACCTCTGAACGATAGGGTTTATTTATAGTATACGCACTTGACTTCTCCACATTTTTCAATCTGTCCGGGAATACTTATATCATATAATGACTAATGACCTAGATCCCCTGATTTTACCTCACTAGCACTTGGTATGTGGACAAATGTTATATTTATGTACCTGTTAGTGCTTTTACTGGTCGATTTTTCACAATAATGCAATTTATAACAAACAAAATCGCCTGTATGTCTGAAACAGTTGGTCTGTGATTGTATGTTGATTCGTCATTTTTTGTTTAGTTTGACGAGTACTGTATGTGGGTAAACATCCGACCTTTTCTTTCAAATGCCTTGTATATTTATTAATTTCAGACACCTACTATACAGCACAAAGAAATAGTTGTAAAAGTACTTTAGTACTATTACTATTCCATGCTTTAGCCAATTGTATAATATACTTACTTCATTAATATCCATTGTATGTTGGCAGTATTTTTCAATTTTATTAACAATAGCCTGATTCAAGGGTTTTATTTTAGGATTATTCTTAAGGGAGCGACAACTTTCCACTATATCCAACCGTTGCGGTCTTTTGCGTTTCCCGCAAGGTGGAACAGGTGTTTCATCAACGCTCATCCTCTTTAATTTGCGTTTACGTCGCATTGGACGTGCTGGGGAATGCTCATTTAAAGAATCGCTTTCTAAACTGTGACTCATAGGCAGCCCTAAAAAAAAGTAATAAATAATAACTTTATAAGAACTTGTATTTCTGCAGTACCTAATCTATTATACCGTCCCCTTAATAAGTTATGGATCTGGTGCTTCATACGTAGCGACTGTGTCCTGTTGTTTATGACACGGGACACTGCCAGCCGCACAGACATCTCATCAGAGTCTGACTGATGGCTGATTTTACTGCGATGGTGAATGCGAATTTCTGAATTTGTACTGGAGCTGTCATCAGACTGATTATCCCCCGATTTGTGATAACCAAGATCTACAGAAGTTCAAGTTAATATAACTGATGTGGTTACAGTGAGATAATGTTTACGTAAATTGCCAGCTGATCTTGTGCGACGTCTCATTCCCCATTTTCTACCCACTTCGAAATTTACAGGACCACAAGATTCTGATTCTTCCAGTGCCACTGACAAGTCTTGTGCTAAATGATCCATTCTAGCGAGAAGATATTTTGAATTAAAGTGTTATAACTGATCTAAATTCAAATAGTGGCGTAATAATAACAATTCACGTAACTTCATTAAGTTTTGGTAACGAAAGTGTTGTAATTTACTTCTTCGAAAAAAAACACCACTGACAGATTGACAAATATGACCCACTTTTGTTGCTTTTCGTGACGTCACAAGTTGATCTTGCAATACCACAACTTTCAGATATTGAAAGTTACTAAATAATTTGCAAGAACCGTAATACAGGGCGTTAATAAATTTATTGTTAGCCGTACATGTAAATTGAAGGTACGTCTAAACATAACGAGATATATTTTCTTATTAATCATTTTTGAAGTTGGGAAATTAATATTTCTCCTTAAAGATTTGATTTACAAATTTGCTAATTTCTGAGTAACTATAAATACAAAATACCTGCACTTGTACCAAAAAAGAAACTATTTTTGTGTGTCGAAATAAAGCTGCACCCTCGTCCTTTATACGGGGTGTTTGCTTTCATTATTCAGTGCTTAAATAAAATGTTGCAGAATTTTATTAATTACATAAAAATATGAAGGAAGCTAATACTAAATATGTACATATATATGTGTAATATACTAATTATTCCAAAACTACTACAGATATCTCCTTGAAAATTACACGACTACGCACACAATTATACAATATTATAGTTTTTTCTAAATGAGTGCAATTTTTGTATTTTAAATTAAACACCCTGTACATTTCTATATTTTTTGATTCTTCATTAGTAATAACTTACAAAAGACATGATTTATAGTTTGTAATAACAGGGAAATACCTACTTAAATATCACGAATAATAACTTAATAGAAAGTTTCTTTATTAGAATCATATCTTCTTTATTCTTTTCCCATTTTTCCTTAAGGTGTTGATCTTTGTATCCGTCTCTTGTATTCTGGTCAGTTATTAGCCAACCTTTTTAATTCTTGCTCTGATTGTCCTCCCCTTTCTTTCACCCTGGTCTTGCCTCCACAACTTGCTTTGTCAGTCTCGTTAAACTTTACAGGCATGCAATAAAATATGTAGATGCCCAAACCATTTGAGTTGTTTTTGTTCTAGTAAGTATTTCTTCGAATGCCGTAACCTCTGTCAATTTTCTTATTCTCATAAGTATTTCCAATCCTGTTCTAGCTTAGTTTTACCCGCTTCTTCTGAAGTATCGCGGTTCTACTGTTTGGAAAGAAATTTGCGGCAGTACTTATGGACAGTTTTCCAAGCCAAAGGCGAGACAACCTCATGTCACAACTGTAGAAGCTGAAGTGGCTGTCATCGAACAAGTAACTGGTAATCCCCATATAAGCCAATGAACAGTTGCAACAATTGTGGGCTTTAGCCAAAGTTCAGAATTTAACATTTTAAAAATAAACAGGTTTCATATCCTTACCAGGTCACATTAGTGCAACTCTTTACTGAAGATGATTAATCACGTTGGGTGAATTTCAGCCAATTTTTAAAAAACGAAGTTACTACTGGTCCACTGTTTTTAAGAAATATTCTATTTTCTGACGAAGCAATGTTTAGTAACAATGGGTGTGTCTTCTTCTTCTTCCTTCCTATGATTCCAAGGGAACAAAGGGCGTCTTGCGACGTTTCCATGGCTGGCTTATATAAGTACAAGGTAGCCAACCTTGCACTGTTTTTAAGAAATATTCTATTTTCTGACGAAGCGATGTTTAGTAACAATGGGTGTGTAAATAGACACAATTGCCATTTCTATTCACAAGAGAACCCACATTGAATTTTTTATTGTAAATTTGTGGTGTGGTATCGTTGACAACTTTATCGTTGGTCCCCACTTCTTTGAGGGCAGTTTAAATGGGTAAATGTATTTACATTTTTTGGAAAATGATTTGCCTCAAGATTTAGAAGACATTCCTCCTTATGTTAAGGCCAGCTCCATAATATAGACAGCGTAGGTGTTTTCAAAATGACGGAGCACCGGCTTAATTCCATAGAATTGTAAGAAACTACCAACGTGAAACTTTCCATAACACATTAATTGCAAGAGGTGCAATTTATCCTTGGTGATCTGGATTTGACTCCCTGAGATTTCTCCTTGTGGGGTTAAGTAAAAAACGGCGTCTACGAAACTCCCTTAGACACACACACACACACACACACATGCTAACTCGTGTTAGAAATTCTCTTCTTATGTGAACAGCAAGGTGGAGGGCATTTTGAACATTTATTACGTCATTAATTAGTGTTTTTGTTTCTGTTTTTATTTAATTTACTTTTCTTGTTGATTTTGTTGCTATGTCAATATATTTTTATGCTATCTTGTCTTTCTCTTTGTTTGTTTTGCTTAAATTATAAGAAATAAATATTGTAAATATACCTATTGCAGAACTGCATCTTGTTTATTAGTAAATAGTTTCTTGGTACATCCAACGTAACTATAATTTTTATTTATTTAAACAATGTAAAGTTTACTAGGCTACCTATGGAATACAAAAAGATATAATGTGTGTAGCCGACCTACCTGTTACAAGATAAAGTAATCACTCTGTATATATATACCTAATTATCTTAATATTTATGCTATTTTTATAGCAAATATTTTGAATTATAGTTTCTCCTAATAAGATTCCCCTTGATGTATTGATTTTAAATATAAAATATTTCAGTTCTTCCTGACCATGGAATATCTTAAAAAATGGCCATTTTATATTTTGTGTAAAAACAATGTAGAAAACAAAAGAATTCGTGAAATGATACCTCCTTACTGCAAAATAGCATTTTTAAAAGCTTTAATTAACTTAAAAAGAAACAATTATTATTTTGATCGATCTGTAATATATATTTTTTGCATATGCTATAATAAACAAGAATAGTTTAACAAATAAAACACGAAAACAATAAACATTTAACATACCAATATCACATCTAGTTTGACAATAGATCATATAATATACACTATTCTAGTTATACAGCAAATAACAAAATTTTACATTAAACGCTCAGTGTCAGACTTTGGATACCTTGACAGTTCCTATGTATATTTATGGCCCTTATATAGGGATACTGCTGGCTGCAGGTTGAATAAGTTTACTACT
Source organism: Limonius californicus (assembly GCA_014611495.1). Classification (NCBI taxonomy): domain Eukaryota; kingdom Metazoa; phylum Arthropoda; class Insecta; order Coleoptera; family Elateridae; genus Limonius; species Limonius californicus. Next base: position 2,734 of record JABXWE010040663.1, on the reverse strand, counting down.
ACTTTCAGGAACTTCTATATTAGTCTTTTCAACATTATCATTGTTGTGCTTTTGATCTTGTTCTATTTTGGCATTATCTAAACTGGAACACAAACCAGCCTTGGCATTATCAGGTGTACAAAGATTAGCTATATAATCCTGAAGAGCACTCTCTGCGGCATTTGTGATTTCTTGAAATTGTTTGTTTGATATATCCCTTGACTCTCTTGTTTGGCTTTCACTAGGTGTAGGTTTAGCAATAATAAATGCCAATGTTTCGAGAGCCTTGTCGGCAGCAGTGTTAGCTTCTCTCTTTTGTTCTGTCTTGGCGGCATCGTCGTCTTTATTTTTAAGTATATTAGGAATATCAGCATTTTCAATAAGAACATGTCTTTGAGCAATTGTACGAGTTTTACCGACGTCAAAACCTTTAACAATGCTTTCAAGTGTTTCAAGAGCGCTGCTATCTTTGTTTGGCTTTCCCGGAGTTGCTTCAGCATTTTCATGTACTTTATATGTATTACTAGGTTGTTGTTCTTCCGTTTCATCTGCACTATAATTTTCAATTTCAGCATCCTGCTCTTTGTCATTTGCTGGACTATCTTCAATTGGCGCAACATCTTCAATACCAAAAATGTTTTTAAGGCTGATATATTTGCCGCCTCCATGACCTCCACCATAACCGCCATGACCACCATATCCTCCACCTCCTCCATGACCACCATGACCACCATGTCCTCCACCTCCGTGACCACCATGTCCTCCGCCTCCATGACCACCATGTCCTCCACCTCCATGACCACCATGTCCTCCACCTCCGTGACCACCATGTCCTCCGCCTCCATGACCACCATGTCCTCCACCTCCATGACCACCATGTCCCCCACTACCACCTCCGTGGCCGCCATGTCCGCCTTCTCCACCTCCATGACCGCCATGACCACCTCCATGGCCACCGTGCCCGCCTCCTCCACCCCCATGACCGCCATGACCACCACCGTGCCCACCGTGTCCGTCACCTCCCCCTCCGTGACCATCATGACCACCGCCGTGCCCTCCACCACCTCCTCCGTGACCGCCATGATCTCCGCCGTGCCCTCCGTGTCCGCCACCTCCCCCTCCGTGACCACCATGACCACCTCCGTGTCCTCCATGTCCACCACCACCTCCTCCATGTCCGCCATGATCTCCGCCATGCCCTCCATGTCCGCCACCTCCGCCTCCGTGGCCGCCATGACCACCACCGTGCCCTCCATGTCCGCCACCACCACCTCCATGACCGCCATGGCCACCGCCGTGACCTCCATGTCCGCCTCCTCCACCGCTATGACCACCGCCGTGTCCACCACCTCCACCTCCGTGACCGCCGCCGTGTCCACCTCCATGGCCCCCACCGTGACCGCCACCACTACCTCCGTGGCCGCCATCTCCACCTCCGTGACCTCCACCATGTCCGCCATCTCCACCTCCGTGTCCCCCACCTCCACCTCCGTGGCCGCCATGACCTCCATCGTGTCCACCGCCGCCTCCACCTCCGTGACCACCATGTCCACCGCCGCCTCCACCTCCATGACCACCATGTCCACCGCCGCCTCCACCTCCGTGACCACCATGTCCACCGCCATCACCTCCTTCACCATGTTTATATCCCCATGTTTTTCCGCCTTTCTTATCATCTTTCTTCCCATATTTAGACTCATGAGAATGGTGTTGATCATGTCCAGTATCTTTCTTGTGACCCTTATTTTCAGCGTAATGACCACCTTTTTCATGATGTCCTTCTTTTCCATAATGTTCGTCATGATGACCAGATTTATGGTGACCACCTTTCTTTGAACCGCCCTAAAAGAGCATTTATTGTAAAATAAAGATTTTGTCTCATATTTATGAATAAAATTACTTACTTTATGATAATCGTTTTCGGAATGGAAACCACCATGCTTTTCACTGTCACCTCCTTCATAATACTCATCAAAGAATTCATGTTTTTTCTCAAAATGATCTTTCTTATTAACCACGTGTCCTCCTTTGGTACTATGACCCTTTTCATGCTTTCCACCTTCGTCAAACTGCAAATTAAATTCAATGTAAAATTATTTACAATATTCATAAGTGTATCATTGTTACCTTTCCTCCTTTTTCACCTTTGCCACCTTTATGATGTTCACCCGCATAACCATGTTCATCAAACTTATTTTGTTTTTTACCCCCTTCATCGCTGTAGCTACCTTTATGACCTTCCTTGTTATGGTGACCCTTTTCGGCTTTGTCATGTTCATGAAATCCTTTGTAACCTTTATCTCCTTTTTCGCCACCAGCGCCGTGATGTTCTGAATGATGTGCTTTTCCACCACCGCTTTCATGTTTTCCTCCTCCATGTTTACCACCACCTCCACCATGACCACCGCCTCCTCCGTGACCTCCATGCCCACCGCCGCTTCCATGACCACCACCTCCGCCATGACCTCCATGTCCACCCCCGCCTCCATGTCCACCACCGCCACCGCCGTGACCCCCATCTTTACCCCCCCCACCGTGTCCTCCATGTCCATCACCTCCGCCGTGACCACCGTGTCCACCACCCCCACCATGTCCACCACCTCCGCCATGTCCACCATGTCCGTCACCACCTCCATGTCCACCACCACCTCCGCCGTGACCTCCGTGTCCATCACCTCCGCCATGACCTCCATGTCCGTCACCACCTCCATGTCCACCATGTCCGTCACCACCTCCATGTCCACCACCACCTCCA